>JARHVA010003250.1:1200000-1487500 GCA_037957365.1 Torreya grandis
TAATTGGCATTATCAGGCATGCTTGGTCTAAAGACCAGCTCAATAGTGTACCTATCTCCTTTGACGTCGGGTGGGGGATCAAGAGGGTGGCTGAAATAGCTAGTGCATCAGCCTGATCATTGAATTCTCTGGGAACTGCAGAGATGCTGAAAGCATCAAAGTTTTCAAGTTGATCCCAGACTAGATTATGGTAGTGGCAAAATCTTTCATTCTTGGTTTGGTATAAGTTTCTCACCTAACAATCCACTAGTTCGGCATCTCCTTTAGCATGAAGGAGCTTGATGCCTTTGTCCTTGGTAGCTTTTAATCCTAGCAACAGAGATTCATACTCGACTGTGTTATTGGTGTTTCTGAATTGCAACTTATAAGATGAAGGAAAATAATCTCCTTGAGGAGATATTAACACAACCCCAGCTCCTAAACTAGTGGAGGAGCAGCTGCCATCGAATTCAAGAATCCATACCTCATTTGATACTAATTTTCCTTGGGGTTCTTCTTTATTCTGAGGAGGGGATTCTTCCACACTTGCATTGGGCTTAGCCAATTCTTTTGCTATCCCACCTGACCATATTTCTAGGTTGTCACTTGTAGGAGCTTCATTGGATGCCTCATGAACTTCATCCATGCACATAAAGTAGTTACCCAGTCCTGAAGACTCGAATAGGATTTGAGCTTCAGGTGTTGAGGTCCGGGTAACTATGTATTTTGCTTTCTTTTTAGGAAGAAGCCTCTTTATGACACGTTTGACTAGAATCATTACCTCTGATAAATCTATGCTCAATTCACCACCAACATCCCTGTAGAAATTCTACCCAAGAAGGATACCATATGATGCTGGGATGTCTGCTACCAAAACAGTCATCTTGATTCTTTTGTCTGAAAAGGCAATAAAGGCAAATTGGGTGTCTTTTATTTGCCCCAACATTGGCACTTGTTTATTCTCCATGGAGAAGCACCTACCAAACATCTTGGTTAGTGTGAGATCAAGGGATTTGGCTACTTTAGCAGGCATGACATTGTCTGAAGCTCCAGAGTCAATAATGCAATTATTCAGCTGCCATCCATTTATTAGCAATGAGACATAAAAAGGTTCAGTCCTACTAGGAGCGGTAGGAGGGGAAACGACAAGATTGTTCCTGGTGGATGCATCCTTGGGGGGATGATGAGTCACCTTGGGAAATGTTTATTTAACAAGGATGTTCTGGTTTTTAACACACTGAACCAATTTATCTAATTGTTCAGGATGGGACTATAGGAATTCAAATTTAGAGATTTGAATATTGGTTTTCTTAATATGATCAATTATATCAAATATTGGAAATGAATTAGGTATAAAGGATGAGAGCTCATCTTTTTGAGTTTTAGGGGGGGAATTGGACTACGAGTTTGAAGTAAAAGGTGTAGGGTCATTTGGGGTACTTACCTTTCTTTCAATCACTAGGCCTTTTGGCTGGAAAGGGAGAGTGGATCCCCACTTAGCAATTGAAACTGTTGGTCAAGTTTGCTCTTCTAATTTCTCTTTATTAGCTTATTGTGCTGATTGATTCTTGGACTAGGTGAATACAACATATGACCCCTCAGCTACATTGTCTTTACTTCTGGGTTCATCCTGATAGTTCAGGAAACCAATATGGGAGTCACTAGCTAATTCTTCTTCTTTTTCAGTGAAGAGATTAATGTCATCTTCAGGATTCAACTCAAGCTGGGATGAGAAGTCTGATTTAGCTTCAAGATATCTAACTATTGAGTCAGTTGGAGGTGCTTTGAGGGCAAGATTCCTCTGTGGAGGAGGAAGGCAATTTTGCTGTCCCTGATTCCTGGTAGCATTGCCTTGGTACGCCTAATTTTGAAATGTCCTCTTAGGTATATCTCTGTATGCAGGAGCAGATGAAATTCCTTGCACCACTTGCCTTCTGAGAGTTAGCACTTCATTTGCTAGCTTTTGAATCATAGGATCAGTGGTGGCGGAAGGGGAATATTTTGAAGAAGAAGAAGATTTACCCCTATTTGGGTCCCTACTTATCTTTCCTGCTAAGATAAGGTCATCTTTCACTTTGATAGCTAAATATTGAGTAGCTTCAAGATTTATGTGACCAACTCTTCTTATTAGAAAACTCACTTTAGGTAGTTGTGAGTTAATGAAGAAGCATTTGAGGTTTTTAGGGGTCGGTTGAGCAATAGCAAGAATCCGGTTCCTCAGCTTATCAAACTTTGCTATGAAATCCCTTATAGGCTCTTGGGGATCCTTCTTCATTTGCATGAGCTAGGCCAACAAGGCATGTGCATCCTCTATAGGCTTGAATATAGCCTCAAATTTGCCTTTGAGTGTGTCCCAATCAGTTACTAATCAGGCTTGTAGGTGGTAAAACTAGTCTGCAGCAACACCTTGCAGTGTTTTCATGAAAAGCCTAACTGCCACGTCTTCAAATTCCATGCCTATCATGCCACAAGCTATGATGAAGGTAGCAATGTGTTCATTAGGATAGAATTTTCCATCCCCAAAGAATTTGGGAAAATACTTTCTTGAGCTTCGTGGAAGTTCATGCAGGGGTGGAGTTAAATTAAGCGGGCCAAAAGAGTTACCCCAGGGGCCTCGAGCTGCCATGATAGGATTATTGAAAGTAGGGATAACAAATCTGGGTAGAATTTGGATGGGTAAGGGTTTGCTAACTATAGGAAAAGTAGCTCTACCTTGTGTTGGTGTCTTGGTATGAATAGGAGGGACACTCTTAGATTGTTGAACTTGAGGTTGGGGAGAAAGCAAGTTGAAATCTCTTTGCTGTGCCAAATCAAAGATAGATGTAGACACCGCAAACGTGTCTGCACCTTGGTTCTCCCCCTTGTCCAACTCAAACCCCTATCCTAACCCTTGGCCTCCATTTGATTAAAATAACTTAAATATTTTAATCAAGTGGCCCCCTTTCCACCCTACCCTTGCCACCTTGGATCCTCCCTTGAATCCCTCCACCTTCCCCCTAGCATTTATTATGCCAAATCTCTTCATTATCTTCCCCCCACGCCCATTTAGGCATCCTCGTGACCGTTCTTCCCATAACCCCTCGCCCGGCGGCGTGCAAGAATGGGCAGAGGCTATTTTTAGTCTCTGTCCCCATCCTGTGACCGCCGACATCGGCGACCCTTCGGCCGACGTCGGCGAAATTGCCGGCGTCGGCAGCCTTCATTACCCCTTTTTGCATCCGTTGCAGCCCCTGGACCCTTGAGCTCGCAAACAAAATTCTCTTGGCATTTTGGCATTCGTCTCTCCTCCGTCTGGACCTCGTGCAACAACAGCAACAGGTGCAAAGGCTCTGGATCAGGGATTTTCTTCTTGACAAGTCTTCTGTGGCTCCAACAACAGCTCCTCCGTTCTTCAGTCAGCAAGCCAAAGGTAAGCACAGTCTGGTGTTTCATTTTATTTCATTTCTTTAGTTTTCAGTTATCTATCCTATCTACTGTCTTCTACTCCCTCTGTCCTTCCCCCTGAGAGGCTGCAAAGCCTTCTCAGGTCCTGTCCTCTGTGTATCTTCCTCTTTCCTATCCCTCTTTTAATCCAATCCCAGACAACTTCCTCATCCCCCTGTCAACAAAGACCTTACACAAGGCACCCAATCAGAACTAGACCACTCCCCAGTCCATCCGAATTTGTCCCCGAACTCTGTCTCGACCCCGTTCACAACCCAGACCCGTCCACAGTCCAGAAACCAACCCAGACCCGACTACAGGCCACAACCCCGACCGACGCCGGTCACTTCCCCAATCGACGTCGGCAGGATAACTGACGTCGGCAGATCAGCTAACCGATGCCAGCAACATTTCCGACCTCGGCGACTGTCTTCAGCCCAACAACTCCTTTAGGTAATCATTTTGTCTTTTTTTTCCTTTCTAATTTCTTTGTCACTTCTGTATTCTGGCATTCTGTATTTCCTTGGTCTTTTATCTATCTGTTATCAGTGGGTTGACCTCCCTTGAGGAAGTTTTCACACTTCCAGGAACAAGCTTTTGCTTGGCAACCCACCGCCTATCCATCTAACATTTTCTTGTCCAAGTTTCTTTTTTTCTTGCAGGTGTCATTCCTCCACAGCCAAAGAGGAGTGCTCACAAACGTCTGGATTACGGTGCACGATCTTTATCCAGGTACTTCACATGCCTTGTCCATTTATCTTTTTAGTTTCTTCTTTCTCTTAAATCTGAAAAGTGAATTAGCGATAGAAACATCTCTGGCACGCCTGGTGGGACCCTAGGTTCCTCCTGGGTTCCTTTTCTTCTTCATTCATTTAGGAGCATTAGGTTCTTACCTTTTCTCTTCCTTCCTTTCTTCTCAATGACACTATAAGCAGGACTAAAACGAATCTTTCTTCCTTGCATTTCTAGACTAGTCTAAACATCATACTCTCAACCCTTTCTCAAACTTGTCTTCATAACAAACATCACATTTCGACTTGGGCTTAAAACGTATTGCACTTTCATTTCTGCTTGTGCTTGCATTAGTCCACATCTAGTAACTTAATACGCATATTGAATAAATCGTAGACACTTGATGTTACACTACCAGACCACAAGCACTAAAACGAACATAAAACTTACTTGAGACAAGGCCCGACTGGGATTTCATCCCCCAGCGGATACCTTACCCGTCCCGGTGACCCTACTTGGATTTCATCACCAAGGGGGAAGCCCACTCCGTTCTCTGGCGGAGTCTAAACTCTAGGCGAGGTATATCTTGGCTAAGTGAGACCAGCTAACCACTGGAATCATGAAGTGAGGGGAGCTTGCTCCTTAGCACCAGGCCGCGTACCAGACCCTAACACAGATCTTTGAGCACCTAAAACAAGACTCGAAACCATCTTTAGACCGCCTTCTTCTAGGACCCATTTTTCAGCCAATCTCCCCAAACATTCATCTAAGGCATAAGCCACAGCTTCTAAGAGTTAATTCCTAGGATCTATCGCTTAGGCTTGTCTGTCTCTCTCTGTTTTCCTCTTCTCATCTGTTTGTTTGAGTGAGTGAGGATGCTTTCTTCATTGTTTTTCCAAGAATCTTTTGGTTCTCTGGAAAACACAGTCACCGACATCGGTTCTGCCACCGACGTCGGCTTCCCCTGTCACCGGCATCGGTTCTTCCATCGACGTCGGCTTCCTCTGTTACCGGCATCGGTTATCTGACCGACGTCGGCCACATTTCCTACTGACATCGGTTTTTCAACCGACGTCGGTCTCTGTCACTGTCCTTTTTTTTCAAAACCAGCAGCCTAAAACCTGTCCCTTCTCTGTCAAAGACTCCATCCTGGTTTTCTGAAACTGAGCAACATAGTTCCTGAAACTTGAACCTTCTTTGCCTTGCATGGTTTTGACTCGTAGCCAAGCCAAGGCTCTTGTCGACCATGCTAGCCATCAACCACTTCCGTCCACCCCATCCGTGACCAAGCCTACAATGGAGTTCAACTCGGAGACCGAAAGAACTCCTGCCCGTCCAACCCTGCCGCAGACTCCCATTGTCCAAGAAGGGGACCAAGACTTTGAGCGATTCTTGGACCTCAACGTCAAGGCCTTGCAACACTATCTTGTGCATAGCCGAATGCGAGACTCCTTGGGCAATCCAATCTACAGAATGCCAACCTCCCTTGCCACAACTACGGCTGTATCGACAGCATCCGTAGTTCAACCTTTGGACACTCAAGCCATCGCTTTGACCACTGACCAGACTTTGACCAATCCTCCAGGTGTGGCCTCTCCCTCTATCATTGGGCCCACTTCCACAGGGGTTCCGGCCCCCTGTCAACCTCAACCCGCTCAACTGCTATCCACTCCTTTTCAAAACCTTGTCGTCTCTATTTCGCCTACCCTGGCCCCTATCAACACCAGGGTGGCTTCTTACCCCTTGGCCCCCGCTACCACAGTCCAACCTCTCATGGCAACAATGGGCCCAGCTATGTCTTCTACCCAACCACCTTTAGCCTCCACCTCTACCCCTGCGATTAGTCATCCGTACATTGTACAACTGACTATGTCGCACACCTCCTCTTACCTCTTCCAAGTGCCCTACAACTTAGGGGGCGCGCAACCCATCAACCCGTCGGCAGACATCATCAAAATGCTGATGGACAAGATGACTAGTCTTGAGACCTCTGTTTCTGGCTCACGCAACGCTCTCTCATATGAGCAAATCTACAATGAACCCATTCACCCTTCTGTCCCAATCAGACCATATCCTAGCCAGTGGGAGCTTCCAAAGTTTTCTCACTTTCAAAACAAGGAAGACCCACAACAACACTTGCGGGCATTCAGACATGCCTGCTACCTCATTAGCCATGACGATGCGTTACTCTTATGCACGTTTCCTATGTCTCTCTCGGGTGCTGCGCTCGACTGGTACAGCTCCCTTCCTAGCCATTCTCTCTTCTCATTCACACAATTGGCTCAGCTCTTCCTCGATCACTTTTCCATCAACATAACCAAGAAGGTCTCAATCACGGACCTCTATTCTATCCGGCAATTCGAGGACGAGTCCATAGCCGACTTCGTTGCTCGATGGAGAGGCCTTATCAACCAACTCTCCTTTTCCTTACCCCAGGCCGAGCTTATTGAACTCTTTTCCCAAGCCTGTGCCAGACATATCTCTTCCACCCTGAGGGTTCAAACCTTCCGCACTTTTGACGAGGCCTTCACGATGGCCCACAAACTTGAGTTGCGTGCCATCGAGGAGAATAAAGTCAAGTTGCGGAGTAAGAATCCCAGCTCTAAGACCAATGACTCTTCTTTTGCTAAGCCATCATCATCCAATTCTAAATCCAAGGCTTCAGCTAATGCCGTGGTTGTCAGACCTTCATCTTCTTCGTCCAATCAGCCTGAGCCATCTACATCTCAGAGCGCTACTCGCCAATTCCAGCAAAGATACGTGCAGCGACGATATACTCCTCTCAGAGAATCATATGCGTCTGTGCTGGAAAAGCTTGTTAAACAGGGAGTCCTCAATCTCCCTCAAGCCTGACCTCCTCCACAATTTGATCCCTCGCGCGCCATCCCCGCGTGGTATAGGGAGCAAGACTTCTGCAGCTTCCACCGTGTTAAGGGCCATGACACGGAAAATTGCAAGACTTTTAAGAACATAATCCAAGACATGCTTGAAAAGGGGGATCTCATCTTAGACAATCCAAATGCACCCCCTAATCAGGCCATTGACATCTTCAAACAACCTTTCCCTAATCATCCGCCAACTCAGAACAATGTCCAGACCTTAATTGACAACAATCATGAGCACAATATTCGAACAGTCAATACGGTCTCTCCTTTCGTCCCCAATCAACCTCAAGAGGTTAGTCCATCAATCAGTCCGTCACATGTGGACGAACCTCTTTCCCCGGCTAGTTCTCCGTCGACTTCTCTCATCTTGGAGGATGCCTCAGCCTTACCAGCACCACCGGTCTCACCATCCTCCTTTCTGTTGCTTATAGAGGACCCGACCCTTCCTACTCCTCAGCCGCAGGTGGAGGGCACCGTCATCCCTGCCCTTTACCCGCTGGAGGAGCCCCGCTCCCCGATTTCTTCTCCACCCGGGGAAGAACCTGTCTCCCCTTCGTCTTCATCTAAATCTATCATGACTTCACCACACCATGCGTCTAAGACCACTACACCCATCTCATCTTCAACCTCGCAACCATCAACATCTTCTTCTCAGCCATTTTCCCGGTTAGTGGAGAAAATCGAACTTCTCCCTCTGAGGAAAGTGACGCCTCAGGTGTTGTGGGAGCGTCTTAAAGCCCTTCAACATACCCGCGCCCTCTCATCACATGCCGCTAATCCTCCCAAGGCAAAATCTCGTCAGACTCTTGACAAAGACCAGACTCTCAAACCTCAACCAAACCCGCCAAAACCAAAGCCTGCATCTATCTCGTCTAAACCCATCAAGTCATTTGGCGTTCGTCCTATCTCCACCCTCACTCACCCGCAAGTGAAGGTGGACCTAGGCCAGACCTCGACCAGCAGTAGTCTTCCAACCAAGGTGAAGAAGACTGCCAGACCACAGAAATGAACGCCTCCTTCTCCGTCACCATTGCCATCCATTTTGGGCCCCCATCCTTCGACCTTGGCTAGCATCCTTCCCACTCCGGCCTTCAACCAAAACTCGTTGCCTCCTTTGCTTCCTCTGCCTACCTCTAGTCGTCCCTCTCCCAAAAAGGCGGTATCAATCACCAAGAAAGATCCGTCTCCATCTGCCACCGCGCCATCAACCCATAACGTGGTACGGAAACCTCTTCTAACCTCACCTAAGCAAAAGTCCCCAACCTCGCGCATATCAAATAGCATGGACCCTCTATTGGGCTCATACTCGTTGATATTGTGCCGACTTCTCCAGACTTCCGACATAACCCTTCCGCCCATCAAGCCTTTCCAACCTCTTGGGTCCAAGCCCTCCTAGTTCAACGACATGAAAATTTGCTTATATCATCATACACCAGGACATGACACCGAGACTTGTTGTGCCCTCAAGGCCGTCATTCACTGCCACATGGAGAAAGACACTCTTCTCCTTGAGGACACTCTTGACCAGACCCCGACTCCTCCTCATCCAACCTCTTCAAACACGTCAACATCTCACCAGCCAGGCATGACCCCTTCTTCGCCTCCCATTTTCGAAATCAATGCTATCCGTATAACCACTAGGTCGCAAAAGGATAAGGCCAAAGAAAAAGCTGCCATTTCTTGGACCTATCCCTTCGTCAAGCCACCCCTTGCGCCCAAGCCTAAAATTTCTATCCTTGGCGCGTCCCAGCCTTCTTCGTCTTCCTCTCCTGGACCAATTCACGACTCCATGCTGAAGCAGCTTCACCAGACACCTATGAAGATGTCTCTTTATGACCTTATCCAAACCTCGCCTCAGCACCGTCAAGCCCTTATCCAAGCCTTGCAGGCAGCGGAGGTCCAACCCGAGGACCCCCAACCACTCGCTGCCCTCATCCATTCCTTGTCTCCTGTCACTTCCATCACATTCAGTGATTCTGAGATTCCCACATCTAACATGGAAGATCAGGACGCCGCCCTCTTCATCACTGCCTATGTCGATCGGACACGCATTAAACGCGTTATGATCGACGGCGGCGCTAGCATCAACATTATCTCTACCCATGCCTTTGATCAGCTGGCTCTTCCCAAGAAATGCGTCTCCAAAACTGACGCGATCTTACGCTCTTTCAACGACACCACCGCCACGACCATTGGCACAGTCATCCTCCACATTCGCATTGGTCCAAGCACAGTCCCAGAGCTCTTCTATATCATCGAAGGAGAGTTTCAATACAACCTTCTACTGGGCTGACCTTGGATCCATGCCATGGCCTATATACCCTCCACCCTGCACCGTTGTGTGAAGTTTGAGCATGACGGGCAAGTCCACACCATCCCTGCTGACCCTTCACCCTTCAAAACTTGCAACACCACCTACCGTCCCAACGATGTCCTCATTCCCATCAAGCCGTCAACTCCGGCACCGCCTTCATCTGCGGAAGCTTCGACCAGTTCGAAATCGGCGGTCGCCCTCACCCCTCCTCTTCAAGCGTTGACCAAAGACCCCATGGAAGACATCTTCCAATGACTATCACTTGGGGAATATCGCTTGTTGACCCTAGACATGTTCCAAACTCCGCAAGAGTATGGACGCCTTCACCTCAGTCCCAATTACGACCATCCGATTGGGACGGTCGTACCTTATGGTCCTCCTCACTTCCGAACTAACTTCATCTACGGGGGGCTTAATCAAGCTCCTACCAACGGCAATTCCCTCTCTTCACCCCAACCTTTCACATCTGACTTCTCGTTTCTTGGCAACCCCGCCTTTGCACACACTTACCTTCACAGGTGTGCATGGAAGGGTTTTGGTTTCGGACGATATGAGCAAGGCTCCCATCAGCCCGTCGAGCCGCTCAATGATCATGATACCAAGAAACGGTATGGCCTGGGATATCATGACCCCACTCAGGCTCCTTCCGACCTTTGTCCCGAGCCAACCATTGACCAATCTCCTCCAAACTCACCCATTTCTCCTTCATCACCTACGGAGTCAGTGGTTTCCATCCCTCCTAGTTTTTTTTTCCATAAACACCATCCGCCTGGAACCCCTGACCTATCAGCTCAATGGGGTGCCCAGGTCTCTCCCTCTCATCTTTCCTAGCATGGTAGAGGATGAGTCGGCAACCATTCACACTGTCCACTGCGTTGACGATGATGCCATCCTTTCCTACATGGGTGTCGATGACTCTTCCATCCAGCGTTTCCTCCCTTCCGAGACCCAGGTTATGTTAAATGAATCCACCATTGACATCAACCTCCCTTCTTCTTCTGATGTTCCTCACATCTTAAAGATTGGCCAATCTTTAGATGCTCAGGAGCAGCTTGACTATGCCCAGTTCCTTTCCAACCATAGCAAGGCCTTTGCCTGGACTTATAGCGACATGCTTGGCATCGACCCCACCATTGCTACCCATAACATTGTCACCAAACCAGAGGCTAAGCCTGTTAGGCAGAAGCTTCGAAAGATGCATCCTCGCATTGCGCTCCTTGTCAAAGAGGAGCTTCAGCGCCTTCTTTCTGTCTCCTTCATCCAACCCATCGATTATCCACAGTGGGTCTCTAACATCGTCCCAGTTACTAAAGCAACTGGGGGGATTCGGATCTGCATGGACTATCACGACCTTAACCTAGCCTGTCCCAAAGATGACTTTCCTCTTCCTAACATTGACCAGCTTGTTGATCTCACGGTCGGCCATGAGATGCTATCTCTCATGGATGGGTTTTCAGGATACAATCAAATCCTGATCACATCAGAATATCAGCACAAGACTACATTCATCACCCCATGGGGGACTTTCTGCTATCGAGTCATGCCTTTCGGCCTAAAAAATGCTGGTGCCACATATCAGCACGCCATGACCTACATTTTCCACGATCTCCTCCACCAAATCATGGAGGACTATGTGGATGACCTTCTCGACAAGTCCAAACTTCACTGTGACCACTTGACCATTCTCACAATCATCTTCTCTCGCCTTCTGCAATACAATGTCCGCCTCAACCCCAAGAAGTGTGTCTTTGGGGTCCTCTCAGGCAAACTTCTCAGCTTCATCATTTCCTTCCGTGGTATCGAGATAGATCCCGCCAAGATTCACGCTATCCTCGAAATGCCACCCCCGACCAATCTCAAGCAGCTTCGCATTCTACAAGGGAAGCTCCAGTCCATTCGCCGTTTCATCTCGCAGCTTTCAGACCGCTGCCAACCTTTCCATCACCTCCTTAGGAAGGACGTCTCCTTTAAATGGGATAAGGGCTGTCAAGAGGCTTTTGAAGCCCTCAAAGGCTATCTGGTCTCTCCACCAGTCCTCATTCCACCTAAAGACGACCAACCCTTCTACCTTTATATCTCTGCTACCAACCATTCGTTAGGTGCCATGATCGCGCACCAAGACGAGCATCATCGTGAGCAAGCGGTTTACTACATCAGCCGAACACTGGTCGACTATGAAACTCGGTATACTCATACCGAGAAACTCTGTTTGGCATTAGTCTTTTCTGCTACCAAGCTCCGCCACTATCTTCTCAACCACAAAACCTTTGTCGTCACTCACACCGACCCTCTCAAGTACATGCACTCCAAGCCATATCAGAATCAACGTATGGCTCGGTGGCTCATGCTGCTTGCTGAGTTTGACTTCGAATTCATCCAGCAAAAATCTATCAAGGGGCAAACCATCGCTGACCAATTGGCAGATGCCCCTCTTCCTGACAACCAACCTTCACACTGTGAGTTCCCTGACGAGTCTATCGCTACCCTTTCCACCGATGACACCGTCTACCAAATGACCATGTTCTTTGATGGCTCCAAATGTCAACTCGGTGGGGGTGCGGGGGTCATCCTCATCCCACTCGAAGGGGAGCCCATGCCTCTATCTTTCAAGCTCGACTTTGATTGTACCAATAATATGGCCGAATACGAGGCCTTAATTTTGGGACTTCAGACTGCCCTTTCTCTCCACATCAAGTCTATCAACATCTTCGGCGACTCGCAGCTCGTCGTTAATCAAGTTAACGGTTCGTATCTCTGTAAAAACAAAGTTTTACAAAGGTATAAGAATCGTGTTGACCTTCTTTTGGCATCTTTCGACCATTACCTCTTGCAGACTGTTCCACGCTCTACGAACAAGTTTGTCGACACCATGGCTTCTCTTGCTTCGCATATCCCGTCTTCATCATCGTCATCCCACCTTTTTGTCACAGTGCATCGCGTACCTTTGCCTTCATACATCTCTCCTCACATCGACCATATCAACACTATCAATTCAAGCCCACGAGATGACTGGTATAAGCAACTCGTGGACTACTTGTCTCTTTATGTCACTCCTCCCAACCTCTCTAGCAATGCGTGGTGAGCTTTCATCAAGCGCACAACTCGCTATACCATGCTAGGGGGTCTTCTCTATAAGTGAGGCTTTGACGGTCTCCTTCTTCGCTGTCTAACCTCCACTGAAGCTTCTCATGCCATAAAGCAAGTCCACGACGAGATTTGTGGTGGGCACTTCAGTGGAAACTCGGTTGCCAAGCACATCCTTCGCCTGGGTTATTATTGGCCCACCCTTCATCAAGACTATAGCAACTATGTTCGGCGTTGCATCAAGTGTCAGCAGCACTCTAACCTGCTTCATCTCCCCAGCCATGCCTTGCAAGTCGCTCAGGATTTTTGGCCTTTCTCTCAGTGGGGCTTGGATCTCATTGGTGAGATCAACCCTCACTCGTCTCTTCGTCATCAGTCCATCATCACTGCCACTGAGTATTTCACCAAGTGGGTGGAAGCCATTCCTCTTGTCTCCAAAAAAGCCGACAAGATTGTCGACTTCATCAGCAGCCACATCATCTGTCGTTTCGGTGTCCCTCACAAAATCATCACCGACAACGGCAAGTCCTTCAAAAACAAGACTATCCAAAAACTATGCGACTCATTTGGCATCAAACTTAGCTTTTCTTCGCCTTACTACCCACAAGCAAATGGGCAGGCCGAGGCTTCTAACAAAATTCTCACCAAAATTCTCATGAAGGTGGTTGACGATACAGGAAGGGATTGGCACGTTCATATTCCCTTCGCTTTGTGGGCCTACTGCACCAGCATCCGAACCTCTATGGGTGCTACTCCCTTCTCCCTCGTGTACGAAACAGAGGCTGTCTTACCTCTCGAAGTACAGATCCCGTCTCTCCGCATCTCCCTGCATGACATTCTCTCCAATGATGACTTTTGTCAAGATCGCTTAGCTCAACTTGAGTTACTCGACGAGCGCCATCTTTCTGCCCTCAATCATCTCCATGTCTACCAAAGTCGCATAAAGCGGGCCTACGACAAAAATCTGCGAGAACGAGATTTCAACATCAGAGACCTCATCCTCAAAGAGAATCAGCACGTGACCAATATGGAGCGAAGTAAACGAGGCAAATTTGCCCCCAATTGGCTTGGACCTTTTATCATCACGCACAAGTATGGGTCAGGGACTTATCATTTGTCTTCCCTCAACGGACGGCCAGAACCTGAGCCTCTTAATGCGTTGCATCTTCGACCATTCTTCTGTTAGTCGAGTACTCATCTACTTGACACGTAACTTGAGCTCGTCCCCTGAGCAATCCTCGTCCTCTTAATCCTCATCCCTTTCAACCCTATTCCCCTTTAACAAGTCCTCTACGACCCTTTTATGATGCATGGATGCTTTGTCCTAATAAAAGGGGAGTCCTTGAGCTTCTACAGCCTTGTCCATGACTCAAAATCAAAAAAAAAAAAATATACAAATCAAGATGTCAAAACATATCCCTAGTCACAAAATCAAATCAAATCAAAAAGACAGACTGATCCCTCGAAGGACAGCTGTATTATCATTACTGTAGCTAGTAGACTGATCCCTCGAAGGACAGCTACTCAAACATTATCAAGCAAAAATATAGACCACTCCCTCGAAGGATGGCTATGACTAATCTTGCTACAAATAGCACCTTTCTTAGAATCTTCCCACATTGATCAGCTTCGCAAACTGACCATACATCAAAAGACATCTCTATGTAGGCTTCCTGCATCGATCAGCCTGCACTAAAAAAAAAAAAAAAAAAAAAAAAAAAAAAGGGTCATGGACTTGGCTTGTAGTTGTCTCAGGGTCTCCTATAAAAGGGGCAAGGTTATTCTTGCTCTTAAACTGGTTACCCTATCCTCCTCCTATCACCTGCTCAGGGGACTTCGAGCTCACTTTAATGTCAAAGTGATTCGATTACCGCCCTAACACCATACTGGTCGACGACGTAATGCATGAACGGGGCTTTTGTTCTTATAACCCCTATCTATGCTTCCTTTATGGTCCTTATCAATGAAAGAGCGATTTGCCTTTCACCTTTTCTCTACACTTTGGTCACATTTAACCACATCAATTGTCGACTCATCTCAAACCCAGCCATTTTCATCATTTTCAGCTGACATCATCCTAGACCATTTCACATAGTTTCTATGGACACCAATACACATGGAAACTACCGACCAGACCCAATTTATGTTAAGCATAAACCAATACTTGCTGAAGCATAAATAGACTTCCATTCATTTTTAGTATGCATCCATCACGACTATGGAAACTTGCTAGAGATGAAAGCCTCTCGACCCCTATGACATCTATAGATCATCTTACCCTCACATGACCAAACTCATCATTGACCATTTTGACCCTCGCAGCCCGAACTACATTGGTCTGAGGCCCTATGACCAGGGCTATGTAGGTAGCACTCAGATACCACATCTTCTGAGGTTAGCTCGACCACCCCCATTTGTTCGTCTCTATGATGGACAAACCTTCTCTTCTTTGACTCTTATCACGCCCAACTCCGGCGACTTTGACCAAGACCAATCAATCCCTCTGACCCTTCCTCCCTTTTAGGGAGAACTACATAGGCCTGAGGCCCCTATGACAGGGGCTATGTAGGCAGCACTCAGTTGACATGGGGTCTTCTGGGGTTAGCTCGGCCACATCCTTTCGTCCATCCATCCCCTTGCCCAATGACCATTGGAGATCATGCCTATCTCCTTCGACCTCGACTACTTCCAAGCCAACGTTTGCCTTGGTTGTTTTTTACCTTTATGCTACCTCACAGCTGGTTAGCAAAATTGTCTGTAGACTATTTTTGACCCTTCGCAAGTATAGGATCGCGAGCTGGTTGATCCCTACTACTTGTGGCTTTTTCATGTTTTCTGGGAGCACTTCCTGAGCCTGGGATACCTGGAACACGACGACCATTTGGAGCTTTAGCTTAGATTGAGTGACCCGATCAGTAGACGACTAAATGCTGGGGCCCAGTTACTTCAATTTTGGCACTCCTTGACCCTCGACATGCGACAATTTGACCTGACCCTCTCGTGAAGTGGACTACGCGCAATCACCACTATGGCGGCGTTTTCACTCACTCTCTTCTATCCATTTCTCTATCAAATCGACACTCGATCTTCGGTTCCCTTCTCTCGACTATCGCTTTGAGGGGGGAACACCTCATCCTTTTCCTGGGGCAACCAACTCCTGTTTTTGTCTTGCAGTTCGTCAAGAACAACCAACAAGACAAAAAGGGGCAAATGTAGACACCGCAAACGTGTCTGCACCTTGGTTCTCCCCCTTGTCCACCTCAAACCCCTATCCTAACCCTTGGCCTCCATTTGATTAAAATAACTTAAATATTTTAATCAAGTGGCCCCCTTTCCACCCTACCCTTGCCACCTTGGATCCTCCCTTGAATCCCTCCACCTTCCCCCTAGCATTTATTATGCCAAATCTCTTCATTATCTTCCCCCCACGCCCATTTAGGCATCCTCGTGACCGTTCTTCCCATAACCCCTCGCCCGACGGCGTGCAAGAATGGGCAGAGGCTATTTTTAGTCTCTGTCCCCATCCTGCAACCGCTGACGTCGGTGACCCTTCGGCCGACGTCGGTGAAATTGCCGGTGTCGGCAGCCTTCATTACCCCTTTCTGCATCCGTTGCAGCCCCTGGACCCTTGAGCTCGCAAATAGAATTCTCTTGGCATTTTGGCATTCGTCTCTCCTCCGTCTGGACCTCGTGCAATAGCAGCAATAGGTGCAAAGGCTCTGGATCAGGGATTTTCTTCTTGACAAGTCTTCCATGGCTCCAACAACAGCTCCTCCATTCTTCAGTCAGCAAGCCAAAGGTAAGCACAGTCTGGTGTTTCATTTTATTTTATTTCTTTAGTTTTCAGTTATCTATCCTATCTACTGTCTTCTACTCCCTCTATCCTTCCCCCTGAGAGGCTGCAAAGCCTTCTCAGGTCCTGTCCTCTGTGTATCTTCCTCTTTCCTGTCCCTCTTTTAATCCAATCCTAGACAACTTCCTCATCCCCCTGTCAACAAAGACCTTGCACAAGGCACCCAATCAGAACTAGACCACTCCCCAGTCCATCCGAATTTGTCCCCGAACTCTGTCTCAACCCCGTTCACAACCCAGACCCGTCCACAGTCCAGAAACCAACCCAGACCCGACTACAGGCCACAACCCCGACCGATGCCGGTCACTTCCCCAACCGACGTCGGTAGGATAACCGACGCCGGCAACATTTCCGACCTCGGCGACTGTCTTCAGCCCAACAACTCCTTCAGGTAATCATTTTGTCTTTTTTTTTCCTTTCTAATTTCTTTGTCACTTCTGTATTCTGGCATTCTGTATTTCCTTGGTCTTTTATCTGTCTGTTATCAGTGGGTTGACCTCCCTTGAGGAAGTTTTCACACTTTCGGGAACAAGCTTTTGCTTGGCAACCCACCGCCTATCCATCTAACATTTTCTTGTCCAAGTTTCTTTTTTTCTTGCAGGTGTCATTCCTCCACAGTCAAAGAGGAGTGCTCACAAACGTCTGGATTACGGTGTGCGATCTTTATCCAGGTACTTCACATGCCTTGTCCATTTATCTTTTTAGTTTCTTCTTTCTCTTAAATCTGAAAAGCGAATTAGCGATAGAAACAATAGAATCAAAAACACCTTAAGCTCTCTAGCTTCTGGTATAGCGTGGGGTTGTTAGATTTTAAATTAAAAATGGAAAAAGATTGGTCACACTTAAGTTTGAATCTTGAGGCTTCAAACTGCTTGTCCTTCCCTAGCGGAGTCGCCAAAAAATTGTTGGGCAAATATTTTGTCAATCAGCGTAATGATCAACAAAATAGGTCTGATCAACTACAATAGGAAGATTGGTCAGTTAGGTGTGTAGCTTTACTACATCAACTAGAGACAAATCTCTCCTCTCATCAAGGGGAGGTTCCCTATAGATACGTAGGAGCTTATATATATATATATATATATATATATATATATATATATATATATATATATATATGCAGAAAGAAAGATAAAGGGGTGGGATAAACCATCCATCTCTCTTTTTTTAGAGATGATGCTGATAAACAAGGAAGAAATCCTGGGTGATGGGGAAGGTACTTCTCTTCTTTTAGAAGCAACTTTCAGCCAAGAGCTAAATTCCTTCCTAAATAGTAGAAATCCTGGTGCAATGACAGAAGGCACTTCACTTCTTTTAGAAGTGTTCTTCTGTAGGTAGTAGGAATCTTTTAGGTAGAAAGTAACTAGTAACGGGGGTGCTAAGTGACCAACAACTTGAGAGAGAAAAATGAAGAACAATGGGGGCACCACATCATCCTAGGGCTCTTTACACAGGAAAGGAAAATGCAAACACACTGAAGGTACTTATGGGGGCACAACGTCATCTCACAGTTGGCCTTTAGGACACCTTCTTGATCACCTCCACTAGCTTTGCTTGTTAAATCAAATGGACAAGAAAGCTCCTAGGAAATAGACATACGAACAATCTCCTAAGATAGCACAAGCTATAACAGCACAAAGTCTGCAAGTAACTTGTTTTCTCATTTAGATAAAATAATATGAATTATAATATGAACTCAAAGTCTCAGTAATGCCTTTCAATTTGGGCAGAGTTTTGCTTCTGGTAAGGGGAAGTTCTCTCTTCAAATGATATAAGAGATTAAAATATATAGAGGCCTGAGGGAGGCTTGGCACTTTCTCCCAATGAAGTGACCCATTCGATGCACTCAATGCCTTGGATGCATTCTTGGTTTTGTCAGGAAGGGCCCTACTAGAGTAGGGCAGCTACCTTAAATGTGGCATGTCGATTCCTCTCTTAGTGCCTCCTCCTTAGCTTGAATCACTCATTCATTCATCTGCTTAGCCGTGCAACTGTCTACTCTATCTTCCCCTCTAAGGGGACAAGAAGATGGTGCTTTCAATGTTACCAGCTCCAAATATCTATCTGACAAATTGCTTCACCTACTAATAGTAACTCTTGCTGAGTTTCCCTCTCCATTTCTTTCTTCTCTTGATATTAGCCTTAGAGTCTTTTAAAATGCATTCAGGTCCATGCTTTAAGTCTACTAAAATCAACAGACACTTTATTTTTCCCAGCAACTTCCTCATGTCTTTCTCGCTTGCCATGTCTGCTTTTCACTGTGATATAGATGCAGACATGTGGCAGTGTCTGCTTCACTGGGTTAGGACACGTGGTAAGTTCTGAGCTTTGAGGCTTACTCGGGGCCCACCATGGTATTTAATGAAAACAAAAATTAGAAGAAAGAAGCCATAGATAATGACACTTGTCAGCTTCCACTGAGATTTAGAGGGGACATGTGGCACGTTCTTCTACTCTTAAAATGAATACATTGGGGCCTTCGGTAGTTTCCACTTGTCACCATCTACAGGACTCTAAGTAACTTGTCAAAAGAAGCCTTGTAGCTTATGAAAAAGGTTGGAGATGCAGATATTGACACTTGTCACACTCTGTGGAGTTTCAGTGAGACACATGGTGGCTTCTATGGGCTTTTTCTTGAACATGTTGATTGAAACCCACAGATTGAACCAACTATTCATTGCTTCTTCCTTTGACTGAGGCCACCTTTGAATTACTTGAACCTTTGAACCTTTGAACTCTATACGAGGTGCTTGACTCGTTTGAAGCTTGCTACCAATATTGAACCTTGAACCCGTTGAAATTTGAACCAAAGTGGTTCAAGGTTCAACGGTTCATTGGTTCATTTGATTAGAAGATTACCAATGACCCTTTTTTGATTGAACCAAAGCATCGAACCTATCTTGAAAGTGTCCAAGTGTGAGAAACTAGTCCGTTTTTATTGAACTCACCTACATAAGCCTTTGAACCCATTGAACCTACTAATCCCTTTACCAAAAAGTTTGAGAAAATGATAAATTGAATGTTTTAGAACAAATTTTTGGAAAGGGGAGGGACAATTTTGGCCATTCAAGACCAAAATGGTCCTATGTTGTCTAAAAAATGAGGAATCACTTTTCAAGGACAACAGTTGTCTCCTATTGGGGAACTTCTTTTAGTCAAAAAATTGAAATAGCTGAGGGGAGTAGAAACCAAAATCTCTAGTGCCTTAAAGTGTGCCATTGGGGTACAGAGTCATGCTACCCAAAAATAAAGGTGACAGAAAATGAAAATGAAATGAACAAAATAGAGCAAAGACTTATACAAATATACATATGTATAGGGGAACTCATCCGATACTTCAAGAGTTGAAGTGCTTTAGATGTTGCCCATTGTGAGGCAGAGAAAGGAGGGTGCCATCTTGATACTTCAACAAGAAACTATTTTTACCATTAAGCTGATGAATAGTAAAAGGGCCTCTCCATAGGGAATCAAAATTTCCGTGCATCCCCTTTGGTTCTCTTCTCTTGTCCCACAGCAGGACTTGATCTCCAATTTGGAAATCATGATTCTTTGCTTTCTAGTTGAAGAGCTTCTTCACCAGACTTTGATGAGCGGTAATTCGGTCCACCACTGCAATTCTCTACTCATTTAGCTCAACAAGGCACATGATCCTCTTCTCAACTGAGCTCTCATATGTTTGATCCTCAATTGCCTTAGCCAATTTCAATGCTGGTAATTCCAAGGTGACTGATATCTCAACATTTACACCATAAAGAAGTTGGAAGGGAGACATACCAATTGCTCTCTTTGGTGTAATTCTATCTACCCATAGAGCATCAACCAAAAATTTATGCCAAGTCCTTTGGTTGTCGTCCACTAGCTTCTTGATGATAGTCACCAGGTTTTTATTGCTTGACTCAGCCTATCCATTCCCTTGTGGGAGGTAATCAGAGGAATGGGAGAGTGTAATTCTATAGTAGAAGTAGAATTGAGTAATCTCTTGGGAAGTGAAGCAGGTGGCATTGTTAGTGACAATTTTGATTGGGATCCCAAACCTGGACATGATGTTTTCTTTGAGGAAATTGCATACTACTTCTAAAGTAGCATGTTTGGTTGGAAATGCTTCCACCCATTTGGTGAAGTAATCTGTTACTATAAGGACATAATCATGTCCAACACTCAACGATGAGTTCACAACACCAATAAAGTCAATTTCCCATTGCTGGAAGGCTCCTCTATGACCACTAGTTTGAGGGGTAGGGCAGCTAGCTTGGGATTTTCAACAAACTATTGGCACAATTCACATCTCTTGACCCACTTGTATGCATCTCAAAAGAGAGTTAGCTAATAGTACCTGGCTCGCAGGATCTTATGGGCAGTTACCAAGGTAGAAAAATGTCCTCCACAGGCCAAATTGTGGAAGGACTTTAGAAGTTGGCTTTGTTTCTCCTTGTCCACACAACGAAGGAACATTCCATCAAGGTGCCTCTTGTATAGGCCATTGTCCTAGAGGACAAAATTAGCAACTTTTAGCTTGATGGTCCTTTCTTTATAAGAAAGGTTTGTAAGAAATTCACCATAAGTAAGGAAATGAGCAATACCTGAATACCACTCATTTGTTGTGGAGATGAAGAGGACTGTAGGTGAGTCATCCATTTCTAGCTCTTTATGCTCCATTCCACTTGGCTTATTATCAGCAATCAGTTGGCATAGCCCCTTCCCATGCACCAGCTTTGTTGGCTTGATGATTAGATTAAACTCTTGGATTTTTGCAACCTAGTTGCCTCTTTTCATCCCAAACTCCTGTTGAGACAGTATAGATTTCACTATTGTGTTAGGGACTAAGGCAGTCACTTGAGAATTGAGGATGTAGAAATGAAAATGTTCAACAGCCTTCACCATTGCGTAAGCATGCTTCTCCATATTTGAGTACTTCAATTCATGAGCTTTGAGAGGATAGCTCATGAATGAAATGGGAGATTCCATACCTTATTTATTCTATTGAACTAGAATTGCTGAAAGCGTATGTTCTGAAGCATAGCCGTGAATAGTGAACTCTTTGCTATAGTTTGGGCAGGCCAGAATTGGAGCATGGGCAATGGCAGTCTTGACCTCCTCAAAGGCTGACTTGCCTTCTTCAGTCTAGTTGAAGGTGGCCTTTCCTTTCATCATGTTTACAATGTGCCTAGTCTTCTTGGCAAACTCAGGGATGAACCTCAGCAAGAAATTCACCTTCCCAAAGAATAAGTGAACAATAGTCTTGGTTGTGGGCAAGAAAAGTTATTGGATAGACTTGACTCTAATTGAGTCAATATTTATGCCTCCTTTGGACACAACATGTATGAGAAGTTTCCCCTCTATTACTTTAAAGACTGACTTCTTGGGATTTAAGGAAATACCATTCTGGCAGTAGCGTTCTAGCACTTGCTGCAAATGGCTCACATGATTTGGGTGATGCTTAGAGAAGATAGTCAAGTCATCAAGATAAACTATGATGAACTTACCCATCTCATCTTTGAAGGCAAGGTCCATTGCTCTTTAGAAGGTGGTGCCAATATTTATCAAGCCAAAAGGCATCCTTTTATATGCAAACATGCCCCAAGATGTGGTGAAAGCAGTCTTATGTTGGTCTGCTTCACCAAATTTGACCTAGTTATATCCTGAGAAGCCATCTAGCATTGATAACATCTCTGAGCCCATTACTATCTACAGCACTTGATCCATAATTGGCAAAGGATAATTATCCTTCAAGGATGCTTGATTCAGATTTCTAAAATCCAACAAAGGCAAATTTCACCATTCTTCTTCCTTACAGGCACTATATTGGAAATCCAAGTGGAATGATGGATTGGGAAGATTAACCTATAATTTAGCATTTTTTGAATCTCTGAAAAAATAGTACCTGATATTTTTAGATTATAATGCTAGGACTTTTGCCTGTAAGGTGTTGAATCAGCCTTAAGAGGAATGTTGTGTCAGATTTCATCAGGCTGGAGTGATTTTAGGTCATCATAGGAGTATGCTAGGACATCCATGTATTCATTAAGCAAAGTGGTGAACTTGAAACATTCTTCAGGAGTACAACACTTCCTGATGTTCACCATCTTGGGGTCTGCCTTGGTTCCCAGATTTATTTGATCAAACTCCTGGGAGGAGCTTGAATCCATTTGCTACTGTTTGATGAATCTATCATGCTTATCAAATAGCTTCTCAAGGGAAATAAGGCCTTTGGGAATTTTATTTCCTTTTAGTTGCAAGAACTCCTCACCTATGCTTGAAATTGATTCAGGAGTTAGTTCAGGCTCTTGAGGTTCTTTACCTTCAAAATGTAGCCATTTAAAGTTGTCCTTTTGCTCCAAGAAGGAAATGATGTAATTGTCATTATTGAATACCTACCAATAACTGGCATTATTAGGCACGCTTGGTCTAAAGACTAGCTCAGTAGTGTACCTATCTCCTTTGAAGTCTGGGTGGGGGATCAAGAGGGTGGCTAAAATAGCTAGTGCATCAGCCCGATCATTGAATTCTCTAGAAACTGTAGAGATTTTGAAAGCATCAAAGTTGTCGAGTTGATCTCAGACTAGATTATGGTAGTGGCACAATCTTTCATTCTTGGTTTGGTACAAATTTCTCACTTGACAAACCACTAGTTCGACATCTCCTTTAGCATGAAGGATCTTGATGCCTTTGTCTCTGATAACTTTTAATCCCAGCAACAAAGATTCATACTCAGCTGTGTTATTGGTGTTGTTGAATTGCAAGTTATAAGATGAAGGAAAAATATCTCCTTGAGGAGATATTAACACAACCTTAGCTCCTAAATTAGTGGAAGAGTGGCTGCCATCGAATTCTAGAATCCATACCTCATTTGATACTAATTTTCCTTGGGGTTCTTCTTTATTCTGAGGAGGGGATTCTTCCACACTTGCATTGGGCTCAGCCAATTCTTTTGTTGTCCCACCTGACTACATTTCTAGGTTGTCACCTACAGGAGCTTCATTGGATGCCTCATGAACTTCATATGTGGATAGAAAGTAGTTACCTAGGCATGAAGACTCAAACATGATTTGAGCTTCAGGTGCTGAGGTCTGGGTAACTACGTATTTTGCTTCCTTTTCAAGAAGCAGCCTCTTTATGACACCTTTGATTGAAATCCTTGCCTCTGATAAATCCATGATTAATTCACCACCAACATCCCTATAGAAATTCTACCCAAGAAGGATACCATATGATGATGGGATGTCTGCTACCAAGACAGTCAGCTTGATTCTTTTATCTGGAAAGGCAACAAAGGTAAATTGGGCATCTTTTATTTACCCCAATAGTGACACTTATTTTTTTTCTATGGAGAAGCACCTACCAAATGTCTTGGTTAGTGTGAGATCAAGGGATGTAGCTACTTTAGTAGGCATGACATTGTCTGAAGCTCCATAGTCAATAATGCAATTATTCAACTGCCGTCCATTTATTAGCAATGAGACATAAAAAGGTTCAATCCTACTAGGAGTGGTAGGAGGGGAAATGACAAGATTGTTCCTTATGGATGCGTCCTTGGGGGGATCATGAGTCACCTTGGGAATTGTTTGTTCAATAGGGATGTTCTAGTTTTTAACACACTGAACCAATTTATCTAATTGTTCAGGATGGGACTACAGGAATTCAAATTCAGAGATTTGAATCTTGGTTTTCTTAATATGATCAATTATGTCAAATGCTGGAAATGAATTAGGTACAGAGGATGAGAGCTCATATTTTTGAGTTTTAGGGGGGAGAATTGGACTGCGAGTTTGAAGTAAAAGGTGTAGCATCATTTGGATTACTTACCTTTCTTACAATCACCAGGCCTTTTAGCTGGAAAGGGAGAGTGGATCCCCACTTAGAAATTGAAACTGATGGTCAAGGTTGCTCTTCTACTTTCTCTTTATCAGCTTGTTGAGCTAATTGATTCTTAGACCAAGTGAATACAACATATAACCCCTCAGCTGCATTACCTTTACTTCTAGGTTCATCCTAATAGTTTAGGAAACCAATATGGGAGTCGTTAGCTAATTCTTCTTCTTCCTCAGTGAAGAGATTAGCATCATCTTTAGGATTCTACTCAGGCTGGGATGAGAAGTCTAATTTAGCTTCAAAATATCCAACTACTGAGTCAGTTGGAGGTGCTTCGAGGGTGAGATTCCTTTATAGAGGAGGAAGGTGATTTTATAATCCCTGATTCCTGGCAGCATTGCCTTGGTACACCTAATTCTAAAATGTCCTCCTGGGTATATCTCTGTATGTAAGAGTGGATGACATTTCATGCACCACTTGCCTTCTGAGAGCTAGCACTTCATTTGCTAGCTTTTGTATCATAGGATCAGTGGTGGTGGAAGGGGAATATTCTTAAGAAGAAGAAGATTTACCCCTATTTGGGTCCCTCCTTATCTTTCTTACTAAGATAAGTCATCTTTGACTTCGGTAGCCAAATCCTGAGCAGCTTCAAGATCTATGAGACCAACTCTTCTTAGTAGAAAAATCACTTTAGGTAGTTGTGAGTTAATGAAGAAGCATTTGAGGTTTTCATGGGTTAGCTAAGCAATAGCAGGAATCTGGTTCCTCAACTTATCAAACTTTGCAATGAAATCCCTCATAGGCTCTTGGGGATCCTTCTTCATTTGCATGAGCTGGGCCAACAAGGTGTGTGCATCCTCTGTAGGCTTGAATCTGGCCTCAAATTTGGCTTTGAGTGTGTCCCAATCAATTACTGATCAGGCTTGTAGGTGGTAAAACCAGTCTGTAGTAGCACCTTGCAGTGTTTTCATGAAAAGCCTAACTGTCACGTCTTCAAATTCCATGCCTATCACGCCACAAGCTATGCTGAAGGCAGCAACGTGTTCATCAGGATGGACTTTTCCATCCCCAAAGAATTTGGGGAAATTATTTCTCAAGCTTCATGGAAGTTCATGCAGGGGTGGAGTTAAATTAAGCGGGTCAAAAGAGTTACCCTAGGGGCCTCGAGTTGCCATGATAGGATTATTGAAAGTAGGGATAACAAATCTGGGTAGAATTTGGATGGGCAAGGCTCTACTAACCCTAGGAAAAGTAGCTCTGCCTTGTGTTGGTGTCTTGGTATGGGTAGGAGGGACAATCCTAGATCATTGAGCTTGAGGTTGGGGAGAAAGCAAGTCAAAATCTCTTTGCTATGCCAACTCAAAGAAAGGATCAACAACACCTTGAGCTCTCTGGCTTCTGGTATAGCATGGGGTTGCCAAATTGTGAATCAAAAATGGAAAAGGATTGGTCACACTTAAGTTTGAAGCTTGAGGCTTCAAACTGCTTGTCCTTCCCTAATGGAGTCACCAAAAATCTGTTGGGTGAATATTTTGTCAATCAACGTACTGATCAACAAAATAGGTCTGATCAGCCACAACAGGAAGATTGGTTAGCCAGGTGTGTAGCTTTACTACATCAAATAGAGACAAATCTCTCCTCTCATCAAGGGGAGGTTCCCTATAGATATGTAGGAGCTTATATACTATATATATATGCAGAAAGTAAGACACAAGGGTGGGATAAACCATCCATCTCTCTCTTTTTTAGAGATGATGTTGATAAACAAGGAACAAATCCTAGGTAATGGGGAAGGTACTTCTCTTTTTTCAGAAGTAACTTTTAGCCAAGAGCTAGATTCCTTCCTAAATAGTAGAAATCTTGGTGCAATGATAGAAGGCACTTCTCTTCTTTTAGAAGTGTTCTTCAATAGGTAGCAAAAATCTTTTAGGTAGCAAGTAACCAATAACGGGGGTGTTGAGTGACCAACAACTCGAGAGAGAAAAATGAAGAACAATGGGGGCACCACGTCATCCCAGAGCTCTTTACATAGGAAAGGAAAATGCAAACACACTAAAGGTACTTATGGGGGCACAACGTCGTCTCACAGTTAGCCTTCAAGACACCTTCTTGATCACCTCCACTTGCTTTGCTTGCTAAATCAAATGGACAAGAAAGCTCCTAGGAAATATACATACGAACAATCTCCTAAGATAGCTTAAGCTATAACAGCACAAAGTTTGCAAGTAACTTGTTTTCTCATTTAGATAAAATAACATGAATTACAATCTGAGCTCAAAGTCTCAGTAATGCCTTTCAATTTGGTTAGAGTTTTGATTTTGGTAAGGGGAAGATCTCCCTTTAAATGATACAAGAGATTACAATATATAGAGGTCCAAGGGAGGATTGGCACTTTCTCCTAATGAAGTGACCCATTCAGTGTACTCAATGCCTTGGATGCATTCTTGGTTTTTTCAAGAAGGGCCCTGCTGGAGTAGGGTGGTTGCCTTAAATGTGGCATGTCAATTCCTTTCTTAGTGCCTCCTCCTTAGCCTGAATCACTCATTCATTCATCTGCTTAGCTGCGCAACTATCTCCTTTATCTTCCCCTCTAAGGGGACAAGCAGATGATGCTTTCAATGTTACCATCTCCCAAATATCTACTTGATGAACTGCTTCACCTACTAGCAGTAACTCCTACTGAGTTTCCCTCTCTATTTCTTCCTTCTCTTGATCCTAGCCTTAAAGTCTTTCAAATGCATTCAGATCCATGCTTTAAGTATGCTAAAATCAATAGACACTTCATTGAGACAAATTTGACATTTTCAGGCCCATCATTTTTTCCCAGTAACTTCCTCATGTCTTTCTCACTTGCCATGGCTACTTTTTTCTATGACGCAGATGCAAACATGTGGCAGTGTCTACTACTTTGGGTTAGGACACGTGGCAAGTTATGAGCTTTGAGGCTTACCCAAGGCCCACCATGGTCTTTAACAAAAACAAAAAGTAGAAGAAAGAAGTCATGGATAATGACACTTGTCAGCTTCTGTCGAGATTTGGAGGGGACACGTGGCACGTTCTACTTCTCTTAGATGAATACATTGGGGCCTTTGACAGTTGCCACTTTTCACCATCTACGGGACTCTAAGAAACTTGTCGAAAGAAGCCTTGTATCTTATGAAAAATGCTGGAGACACAGATACTGACACTTATCGTGCTTCATAGAATTTTAATGAGACACATGGTGGCTTTTGTGGGCTTTTTCTTGAACCTGTTGATTGAAACCCACAGATTGAACCAACTATTTGCTACTTTTTCCTTTGAATAAGGCCACCTTTGAATTGCTTGAACCTTTGAACCTTTGAACTCTAGACAAAGTGCTTGACCCGTTTGAAGCTTGCTACCGATATTGAACCTTGAACTCGTTGAAATTTGAACCAAAGTGGTTCAAGGTTCAACGGTTCATTGGTTCATTGGTTCATTTGATTAGAAGATTACCAATGACCCTTTTTTAGTTTAACCAAAGTGTCGAACCTGTCTCAAAAGTGTCCAAGTGTGAGAAACTAGTCCCTTTTGATTGAACTCACCTATAGAAACCTTTGAACCTATTGAACCTGCTAATCCCTTTACCAAAAAGTTTGAGAAAATGATGAAATTGAATGTTTCAAAATAAATTTTTGGAAAGGGGAGGGATAATGTTGGCCATTCAAGACAAAAATGGTCCTATGTTGTCTGAAAAATGAGGAATCACTTTTCAGAGACAACACAGATGATATTTGTACTTATATATTGACCCATCTGCACCATACTTGGTCTGATAAACCCATTTACATCAGACTAATTTTCTTCCTTTAGGAAGAGGGACCAAGTCCCATGATTTGTTCCTAATTAGGGAACTATACTCTTCTTATATATTAGAATCCCATTCTAGAATGTCAGATGCCTCATGAAAGGTTTACAGATTTGAGACAATGGCCAAGTAGGCATGTGATGTCCCCTAAAATTGTGATCATGTCCACCTTGTATCTGATGGATTTCTAACCCATCTTCCATCACTTTGAAGTGTCTATCTAGCCCAAATTAGACCAAAATTGTATGAGATTAGAGAATTATGAGGTTAGTCCTCATCATCTATAGTGAGAGTGTGAGACAGAGGAGGAAAATCCTCATTACTACTCTCATCACTTAAAATTGAAGAAGATGAAGAGTCATCCTCATCATCAAGAAGATCTTGAGGTGGATCTATGTCACTGTCTAAAGTGGAATCAATGTCTAGTGAGACTTTTGAAGAGTCTAGAGTGCCAAGATTGTGTTCAAGTGGGCCCTCATAAAACTTGAAACTCATTTCAATGAACAAATCATGAGTTTTAAGATGAAAAATTCTATATCCCTTAACACCCTCTGCATACCCCACAAAGATACAAAATTGACTTTGAGGGTCCATTGCCTTACATTTCTTCTTGGGAACATGGGCCATTTATAGTGATCCAAACAATTGAAAGTGATCTACTATAGGCTTCTGACTATCTAAAGCTTCAAAAGGAGTGATTCCCTTTAAAGCTTTTTGTGGAACTTAGTTATGAATGTAGCATGCATAGTTGATTACTTCATCCCAATATTGAGGAACAAGATACTTTGATTGAAGCATGTAGTTTGACATTTCTTTCAAGGTATGGTTATTGCATTTAACCACACCATTCTACTAAGGACTATATGCAACTGTGTGTTGCATCTGAATCCACTCTGATGTGCAAAACTACTCAAACTTGTTATTGACATACTCTTTTCCATTGTCAGTCCTTAATATTTTGATGGAACATTCTGACTGCTTCTCCACAAGTACCTTGAAGTCCTTAAAGTGATCAAAGACCTCAAACTTATTTTTGAGAAAAAAACACCTAGGTGTACCTCAAAAAGTCATTGATGAATGTGAGCATGTATCTTGTCCTATTGAATGAAGGTTTTAGAAATGGTCCAGCTAAGTCATTATGGACTATCTCTAGCTTATGTTCAACTCTCCTTACTTTGCCCTTGTCATAATTATCTTCTAGATGCTTACCAAGAATGCAACCATTGTATAGGCCATTTGAGAATTTGATTTTAGGCAATCTTGAAATTATGTCTTGATGATTGAGTTGCTCTAGGTAAAGGTAGTTTAGATGGCCAAACCATTCATGTCATAGTTTGCTCACTCCATCTACATGAGTAAGCAGTGTAGTTGAGAGCTGATCTGGGGCAAAATATGAGAAGGTATATAGCCTAGACTAATGATTGGCCTTCCCATAAGCCACTATGGTGTCACTATGCAGCTCTTTGATGACCACTGAATCAGGTGTGAACTCAACTCACTTCCTTTCACCTATGTGAGTGATTTGATATATTGATAGAATATTGGTGGATAGTGAAGGAACACATAAAACATCATTGAAGGTCATATTACTTACTTCTATCGATCTTTTACCATTATCTTCTACCGAAGTATCATCACCCATGAGAATTAAAGGCACAAAACATGGCTCTATTTTTGAAAATAGATCTTTTAAGGAGGCCATGTGATAGGAAGCACCCAAGTCAATAACCCAAGTTGAAGGTAGAGAAGAAATTGTAATAAGTGCCTTTCCCTTGTTTTTACCCTTTTTGCTATCTTTACCTTTTTTAAAATCTTGTGTTGATGTGTTCTGATATGAGGATTCGGGAACACTGATGTTGTTCTTCTCAAGCATCTTAGTCAAGGTGTCAATATTCTTTTTCATGCATTAAGATTCATCATGCCCAAGTTTCTTACAAAAGTTATATTTGAGTTTCTCCTTCTTAGGTTTCCTACTTGAGGAGGATTGATTTGATGATGCCTTAGGCTTGGCATTTGATTTCTAATTCTTCTTATGATCATGATCAAGTTTAGACTATTTTTTATCCTATTTACCACTACTAGAAGGCTTCTTCTTGTCCTGATTGACAATCAAGGCATGTGATTTTGGAGACTTTAGTGCACCCATTGAAACCAACTTATCTTGCTCCTGAGTTAGATCAGCACCAAGCTCATTAAATGATGGCATTTTCCAAGTGGATCCAAGTGCACATTTGGTACCATGAAATGTAGAGACAAAAATTGAATAATCATGACCTAGTTTTTCAAGCACAGATAAAATCAATTGGTCACATGTTTTCTTAATGCCAAATTGTTTCAACTACAATCTCAATGATTTAAACTTTATAAAGAAGCCTTGTATGGTGTCATAGTCAATTGGGCTCAATGTGATGAGTTCATTCTCTAGCTCATGACCCCTCATGATGTTTTGTACTCCAAAAAGCTTGTCCAAGATTATCCATACTTCATTCCAAGTTTTTAAAGATTCAACATGAAACAAGAGGTTGGGAGACATTGATAGGTATAGAAACCCATAGGCCTTGTCACATATGTTGTACCACTTAACCTTTTTTTCATATGTATATGGATCAGTTTCCTCACCTATAGTAATCCGATAGAGTCCTTTACCTCTCAAAGTGTGTTACATTTTAGACTTCCATTCTAGATAGTTAAACAGTGTGAGTGGTTCGATGTTTAGATCCATCAGTGAAAATTAGAATGAGATAAATTTTAGAATTGAAATGAAATCAAAAAATAGAAAGCACATAGTAAAAGTACCCCCTAAACTATCAAAAATACCCCCCATAAAGTTACAATGTACACACACTCAGTCTTGGACATTGGGCACAATTGAGAATGCATCTATGAGTAATCAGTGTGAGAAAGTATGAGAAGGATGTTGAGCACTATCGAGAATGCATCTAAGAAGAAAGGTACAAAGTTTTGAAGAGAAAAATTTTCTATTACACCATGTAAAAAATATATGTTACAAAAGTCTTGAAACAATTTCATCAATGCATATATCTCAAAAAAATATGCACTTTAAAAAAAAACAACACCCAAAAAGGAGATACAGATTGAAAGTTATAGCACTTACTAGTTATTAGTCCCACATATTCGTGGACCCTTTCTAAAAATGGAAAATTTTAACCTCAAATTTGATTCCCCCTTGAACATCACGTGGGTTTATGCAACTTCTTTACTTCGAGTTCATGCAACTGCGTTACTTTAAACTCTCTGACAAATATAACTACCTCAAAAAACTAGATTGGTCTACCAATGCAAATTGGGTTCTTAAAATTGCATTACTTATTACTTATAAAGCAAGTAATAAGTAATCACTCTTGGAAAACCTGGATTGGTCTTCCTCAGTGAAAATTGGGTTATTCAACCTGATTTACTGATATAGTAAATAAGTAATAAGTAATCGACTTTGGAAAACCTAGATTGGTCTTCCTCAGTGCAAATCAAGTTCTTCAACCTGCTTTACTTATAAAGTAAATAAGTAATTGACCTTGGAAAACTCAAATTGTTAGGGAGGCCCCTTATCCAATGGTAGCACAATTGATTACTTATATATGAGCAATTGAACACTGAAATTATACCAGAATGATCAAGAAACTAGAAACATGAGACAACAAAGAATTTGAGAGACAATACACACAATTGTATTAGATAATACTAGAATAAAATACAAATAAGGAAGATGCCACTTCTCCCTCCACCTCAAAGGCTTGCCACACCTCAAGACCTTCTTCCCTCTCTCTTGCTCAACACAAAACAAACTCTAAACCCTGAGTTACAATCCCTCCTTGAATGCTATAGCTGATCTCCTTGACCTTACACCTGTAGATCTCCTTGACCTTGCTTGCTTCAATGCTCTTACTTGATCAATATGATAATTACAATACATGCCTTATGGTTCTTTAAATAGAAATCCATGGTTACAAAAATATACCTCTAACTACTAAAATTAGACACACAGCTCGTGACTTAAAATAGTCTCTTAGCATGAAAACACTCGATTTAACTAACTGACTGTTCGTAAACAGCAGTTCTGGACCGTACAGGCGACCGACGTCGGTCCCTGCTTGTCTAGTGCTGCCGACGTCGGCCGACTCTCTGCCATTGCCGGTCTCCTTCTCCACTACATCTGACCGACGTCGGTCATACTGCCGACGCCGGTGGCTTTGGTTCTTCAGCATCCTTTCTTCATGTGTGTGCAAATGGTTGAAGCTTTTAGCTCCACACCCTAACAATCTCCCACTTGGAGATAAACAACTGCAACCTGTACCTATACCTGTACACCATCTATTTTGTTCCTTTGGCTCTGTATCCCTCTTCAAAGTCACCCTTGAAGACCAACCACCATGCAAACCTGTGATGCTATACCTGTCACCTATGCCACAAGAATTTTGCTGCTCCCAAATTCTTCATGACATACTTCTGAACCAACTCTACCCTTAGCTCAGAAAACTCCCTGTATATGCAACCCTGCAAAAAGTAACACAATACAGTAACAGGATAATGTAGCTAATATTATCCAACCTGGTAAAGATAAAATACAATCGCCCTGCAGCTAACTCAAGACCATATACCATAGCCTTCTGTCTCAGATGTCCATCCACTCTCTTATCTAAAATGGGAATCCATCCCTCTATCCAGCTGACAACTCCACCAACAAGTACCTGTTTGGCTCTACTCCAAGGACTCACACTCCTCATCCATGTCAAGCTCCCACTGTTTCTGGATTCTACCTGCATTGCTTCCTCCATCTTCCTAGTTCATGACTAACAGTAAGCAATATAAAGAAGGTGAACAACAAATATGAGGTTCACATACCTTTTCTGACCTCTGTATGGGTGTTTGAGACTCATAGATCCACCCAACATCCGTTCCAGTGACCGATCTCGGCCAACTCCCAGTCTGCTCCTGACCGATGTCAGTTCCCTGCACTGATCCTGACTGCCGACATCGTTACCCCTGGCCGACGCCGGTGTCCCCCCTGCCGACATCGGTCCTGATGACCGACGTCAGACTTCTCCTGTCTGACCTACCGACCCTGCTGGTCTGCACATGACCGAAGCTGGTGTCTAGATGACCGACGTCAGTTCCAAGTAACCGACATCGGTGCCTGTGTGTTGCCGTGAGTGATGAATTCTTCATCCGCGAGCTCTTCTTAGATCAAATCTATATCCATGCTGCCCTGCTCAGATTTATTTACTGCCTGTAACTATTCTAAGGCCTTCATCTCCTCCATGAACACCAAGACATCCCTGTTCTTGTCAAAAGCCTCAAATTTCCTTTTCCTGCAATGAATTCTATCCATGCCTTCTGAACCTGAACACATACCTTTTGAGTCAAGAACTTCCATTCCCTTCTTATTCATGTGACCCTACCTATTAGACCACATATACGAATCTGCACCAGAAGTGGAATCAGTAGTACAAGTAGATAGATAAAGAGAACCTACTTTCTTACCTCTTGCTAAAATAAGTGCTCCCTTGGTAACCTTCCAAGAATCCGCTGTGAGGGTTATTGTGCATCCCTCATCTCCCAACCTTCCTACAGAAATCAGACTCTGCTTCAGAATTGGAACATGCATGACCTCCTTCAACACCCATGTGTTGTCAATCTGCAATCTCAGCTGCACTTTCCCTTTGCCAACTATCTGACAAGGCGTACCATCCCCTAAATAAAGAACTCCAAAATCTCCCTGTTCATACTCATGAAACAAATCTCTGTTTGGGGATGCATGAAAAGATGAACCAGAATCTAATATCCATGATCCTACGTGACTATCCAAAGAAAGTATGAGTGCATCCTGTACCACAATATTTGCATCCTTTGCTTCTTCCATACCTGCATGTTGATTCTCTTTATCTCTCAACCAACACTCCTTCTTTGTATGTCCTTTCTTTCCACAAAACCAACAGGTAATACCTTTAGACTCGGATCTCCTTCCCGACCTTGATTTCCCTTGCTCAATCTTCTCCTTTTGCCTTCCTCTGCTTTCCACACTTAGAGCGTTTCCTGATGATTCACCTGTGCTTCTCCTGCGTATTTCTTCATTCAAAATCACACTCACAACATCATCAACCTTTAAGATTTTAGAAGCAGATGCAGAGTTACTTACTGCCATAACCATACCGTCCCAACTTTCAGGCAAAGAACATAAAATCAAGAGAGCCTTAACCTCATCATCAAAAACAATGTTGACTGAAGCTAATTGGTTTACCAAACCATGGAAATCACTGAGATGAGTATGTACCGAACCTCCTTCCTGCATTTGTAAAGTAAATAGCTGCTTCATAAGGTATACCTTATTAGAAGCCGAGGGCTTTTCGTATAAATTTGCCAAGGACTTTATCAACTCTTTCGTTGTTTTGCACTGTGATAAGCTGGAAATCACAGAAGCTCCAAGACTCAACCTTATGGAACCAAGAGCCTTCCGATCAAGAACACTCCATTCTTCATCCTTCATATCTGTGGGCTTGCATGTAGCCCCACCCAACGGTAAGTACAGATCCTTCTGATATAGATAGTCCTCAATCTACATCCTCCAGTGTTGATAATTCTTGCCGTTAAACTTCTCCATTCGTAGCTTGATTTCTTCTGCCATTGTTGAACTCCCACTCAATCAAAAAACCCTGTGAATGACCTGTAATCAAAAACAATAACCTGCTTCCTGCAAACCGTAGCTCTGATACCAACTGTTAGGGAGGCCCCTTATCCAACGGTAGCACAATTGATTACTTATATATGAGCAATTGAACACGGAAATTATACCAGAATGATCAAGAAACTAGAAACATGAGATAGCAAAGAATTTGAGAGACAATACACACAATTGTATTAGATAATACTAGAAGAAAATACAAATAAGGAAGATGCCACTTCTCCCTCCACCTCAAAGGCTTGCCACACCTCAAGACCTTCTTCCCTCTCTCTTGCTCAACACAAAACCAACTCTAAACCCTGAGTTACAATCCCTCCTTGAATGCTATAGCTGATCTCCTTGACCTTACACCTGTAGATCTCCTTGACCTTGCTTGCTTCAATGCTCTTACTTGATCAATATGATAATTACAATACATGCCTCATGGTTCTTTAAATAGAAATCCATGGTTACAAAAATAGACCTCTAACTACTAAAATTAGACACACAGCTCGCGACTTAAAATAGTCTCTTAGCATGCAAACACTCGGTTTAACTAACTGACTATTCGTAAACAGCAGTTCTGGACCACACAAGCAACCGACATCGGTCCCTGCTTGTCTGGTGCTATCGACGTCGGCTGACTCTCTGCCGTCGCTGGTCTCCTTCTCCACTGCATCTGACCGACGTCGGTCATACTGCCGACGCCGGTGGCTCTGGTTCTTTAGCATCCTTTCTTCATGTGTGTGCAAATGGTTGAAGCTTTTAGCTCCACACCCTAACACAAATGGGTATACCCTAATACAAATTGTTTTCTTCAACTTGCTTTACTTATAAAGTAAATAAGTAATCGACCTTAGAAAACATGAATGGGTCTACCCCAGTACAAATTGGGTTCTTGGAGAAGTAAGACTACCCCAAAAGCCTGAATTAGTCTAGTAGCAAGTTGTCACATTAGAGAAACTTGATTACTTCTAGTTGTTGACCTAGAGAAACCTAAAATGATCTATGGACAAGTAATCACATTGGAGAAACTTGATTACTTCAAGTAATCACTTGGGAGAAACCTGAAATGGTCTGCAGGCTTAAGTAATCAACCCCAAAGAACTTTATTTGGTCTACAAAGTGTAGATCGGGGTTTGTAGGGGTGATTACTTGGTATATAAAAATGTCATAACAGTTGAAGGAAATTGATTTTAAAGAAAATCTATGAAGTTTCTCAAAAAACTAAGAACAACCCATTTTAGATATCAAAAAACCCAAAAAATATATGTAAATGGATTTTTCATCAAAGGCCTTTTGAAATGAGTTTCAAGGTAGATTAATAAAATTCCTCCAAGGTCAAAAAATGGTGGCCAAGATAGAAGAAAAACTTTCAAGGTGAATGCATGGAGGATCTTACTAGGGAGTTTGATGCATGAGACTGTCATGATAGCTCTGGTACCATGAAAGAGTTTGCTAAGATCTCTGAATAGTTTTCAAGCAATCAATGTCGATTCCTATAAAGAGAGCTCCAAAATTCCAAGAGAGAAGAAAATATGCATTAAGTTGTCTATTGAAAAATGTGAAAGAGTCAATTAAATTTCCAAAAAGGAAAAGTGGGGTACATATAAAAAAATTAGGGAAACATGACGAAGCCTCTAATTTTCTTAATTAACTAATTAAAATTAAATAAAATTAGCCTATGGACTCTTTATAAGTAACATAAGGAAGCTTAAATATATAGAAAGGCCATATGGCCATGTCGACAAAACCTAGTGGGAAAAATCACTACACAACAAAATCCCTATGAAGTATGAGATATTTGACAATGTTAATCATTTGATGGGTAATTCATGTAAAATATAACTAGGATACGTTGACTAAGGACAAATTGTTTTTGGATTGGCTTTGTGATTTTTGTTTTTTTGAGGATTTTATAATGTTTTGGGTGATGATGGTGGCTAAGCTAACCATATATACCCCATGTATCTAAGTGGTGCCTACATAGTCTATGTGGACCTCAGGCCGATGTAGCTCTCCCAATGAGAGAAGAGATGGAAAGTGATGATAGTAGGTAGGAGTATGATGATTAGATGAAATGTGTCCTCCCAAGAAATGATTATAGATGATGGAGTTTTATTATGGATGGGTGTTGTTGTGTTGGATGGATGAGTGATTTATCTAAGGATTATGTATAAAAGTATACCAAAAACATGAGAAAAGGTGTAGCCATGTAATCATGAAGATCAAATCTTAAACTAAATTGTCATAGGAAACTGAAAGGAAGGGATATACACAAATGAGTAGGGATTTATAAAAATGGATAATGTTATGGGGTACCCCCCAGTAACTAGGGTGTATATAGATAATAGTATACACATGATGATAGAAATAGGTTTCCACATGGTACTTTTCTAAAGAACCATAAGAATGGTTTTCACTTTTGCATGAATTATTTTTATTATATATATATATATATATATAAAACTTGATTAACCTATAAATATCATGCACTTCAAGTGATTCCATGCATAAACTACTCTAGTGCTATTATATTGGGTTACCCTCATAGGTGTGTGGATGTTAGCACAATAATCCCACAAATTAGGGTAAAGCTATAAATTCCAATCATGGCCAACATCATTGACAACTCACTTTAGGTTTTCTATAATATTTTTGTATGATGACTCTACTCGACTATTTTCTTGGGGATAGTATGGTGTGGAACATTTATGCTTGATTTATAATTTTGGTAAAGTCTTTTAACATATTTATTTTTGAAAGGCTTACCATTATTTGATATAAAGGTAGAAGGGATACCATAATGAAAAATAGTGTGGTTTAAGATAAACTTGGAAAGTTGCTTACTAGTTACATAAGTTAATGGAATAGATTCAACCTACTTAGTAGAGTACTTAATGGTAGTGATTATGTGCTTATGACCATTTGAATAATTAAGATTTATTTTTCCAATGAGATCTAACCCCATGTGGAAAAGGGCCATAAGTGGTAATGGCTTGCAAGGATTGTGATGGACTATGGATTAGGTCATCACATTTTTTAGAAGGGACACATTTATTAACATATTGACATGAACTATATTCCATCATTGTCCAGTAATAACTGACATGTAGAAGTTACTTTTCAAGGACCATGCCACTAGTATGAGCACAAAAAATACCATTTTGAATGCCCTTAATTACTAAATAAACCTCTTTAGAGTTTAAACACCATAATAAATTTCCATAATAAGCCCTACAATATAATGGATTTCTAAGGATGGTAAAATGAAAAACTCTTTGTATGAAGGATTTCTTGTGATTGTGGGATAAATTGGGAGGGGTTATGTTATCATGAAGGTATGTTTATATATCCTTATACCAAGGGGAAGTAGGATAAAAAACCTCATAGACCATTTAGATCCAAGTATATCATATGCTAGATACATCAATTACTCAATGAAGAACTGGCTATGAATATCATCTGGATGCATGTCTAGATTTGAACTAATTGTGGCCATGTAATCCACAACCTTTATATTTAATTGAGGAACTTTCTTAAATTATATGGACTGAAAACACTATTTAAGACTATCCACCATCCATTTAGAAGGAATTAGATTATCATCTTTAACTTGGTAATCATGAGTTACTTGTTTGGCGAATAGCCATGAATTCCTAAAAACTAGGATATGCTATATGTTACACTAAATTTTAAGCTTGAGTATAGAAACAAGATCTTCATACTCTTATATGTTATTAGCACAAGGAAATCCTATTCCAAATTATTTTGTAATAAGATCATCTTATGGAGTGATGAGCAAAATATTTGACTTTGAGACATGACCTATGAAACACCCATCAAAACATAAGTATTTTCTAATGATTCATCTAAGGACATGATTGATTCATCTGTAGAATCTATAATGAGAGGATTGATATCCATCAAGGATGATTTATCCAAGGTATATGCAAGTACTTTTCATTTGATAGCTTTTTTATTAACATGCTATATATCAAACTCATTTAGAAGCATAACCCACCAAACTATGCTACCTATTAGAGATGATTTGGAAAGGAGATACTTAAGTGGATCAATTTTGGCACTAATTTTTGTTTGATTATTGAACATATAATGGTGAAATTTGTATTAAGTAGAAATAATGGCTAGACATACTTTCTTGATGGTAGAATACTTTAGTTCATAGGATACCAAGGTTATACTCAGATAATATACTACTCTTTCTATTACCTATTCATCATGTTATGTCTACAATGACCCCAACAGATACTATGTTATTAAAATATATAGGAGGAAAGGTTTTATTGCAATTAATTGTAGTAGGACTAGTGGATTTTCTAGATAGATTTTAAGATTTGAAAATGCTTGTTTACATTTATGAATTCTAATGAAAGAAAATATTCTTTTTGAGAATAAATGTGAAAGGATGATATATGTCTACAAGATGTGATATGAATATTAAAATGGCTTGAATCTTGCCTTGTAAACTATTAAGTGTCTTGATATTTTTTGGTGGAGGAATTTTTGTGATATATGTGACCTTTGCAGGATCTACTTCTATACATCTTTGTGATATAATCAAACCCCAGAGCTTACCTGAAGTAAATTAAACACACACTTATTTGGATTGAGACTAACCTTATATTATCTCAATTGTTTAAATTTCTTGCTTAGTACCATTGAAAGATTTATTATAGTTTTTTATTTTTCCAAGATATCATCTACATAGTCTTCAATGATAGCATGGATCATATTGTGAAAGATAACTATCATCACATGATAAGTGGATCTAGAATTCTTGACGCCAAATGACATTACCTAATAATAAAATGTGCCCCAAGATATTATAAATATAGTTTTATGTTGGTATTCAAGAGTTATTTTTTTTTGATTACATCCCAAAAACCATTCATTATGGATAAAATTTTAGGACCTGTCATGGAATCAATAATCATGTCTATGTTTGGTAAAATAAAATCATCTTTAGGACATAATTTATTGATATCCTTGAAATCTATGTAGACTCTTATCCTTGATGGTTTCTTAAATATTGGTATTATATTGTATATCCACTCTAAATTTTCTATTGGTCATATGAAGTCAACTTCTAACTATTTTTACAATTATTCATTCACACTAAGTTCCATCTTTAGATGCAATTAGTGTTGCATCTTTATGTACAATAAGGTGATGAATAACTAGTGACGCCTTATGAAATATAGACTAGGAAAAGGCCCATATACATCATGATGTACTAACTCTAATGCCTATAAATCCCTATAATCTTTACCTTTGTCAAATTTATCTTTGGGATACTTCCCAAGGGTGAAACCCTCACAAAGAACCTTAGAGAAATAGACTCGAGGTAAACCTATGACCATGTCATTTTAATGAGTTATTCTAGGTAGTGATAATTGAAGTCGTTAAATAGCTCATTCCAAAGTTTACTAACTCCATTTGAATGAGTCAATAATGTAGCTAGATAATAATTATGTGAAAAATGTGAGAAGATATATAACCTACCTTAGTGATCTACCCTTATGAATGGTAATGTAGAATCATTAAGCAATTCTCTGATTATGATTGAATCAAGTGAAAAATATACCCTTTTTCCCTTATTGATATGAGTGATTTTGTACACTGATAGGAGATTAATTGAAAGTGATGGAACACTTAGAACATTTTAGAATGTTCTTACATCTATTTCAATAGATCCTCTCCCTTCAACTTATACTAAATTATCATCACCCAAAGTGATTGAAGACATGCTATAAGGCTCTAAGAAATAAAACTCAACTTGTGAAAAACCCATGTGGCGGGATGCATCCAAGATAATAACCCATGAAGAGGTTAGAGATGTAACTACTATAAGAGCCTTCCCCTTTTGTTTCTCTTTACCTTTGCTTTTTGCCTTAGATGAGTCTTGAGTTGATGAATTCTTCTTGATATAATCATGAACACCTATGTTGATATTTTCTATAAGATGAGTTGGGTGATCAATTTATTTCTTCATACACTTATGTTCATCATGCCCATTTTTCTTGCAATAGGCACACTTAACCTTTTATTTATTAGGTTTGTCATTGGAAGAGGAGGTTTTGGTGGTTATTTTGGTAAAGTTTGATTGTTTATTCTTATCTTGATCCTTGTTCTTTTTTTTTATTCTCTTTTTTTTGAAGCCTTCTATTTTCCATTCCAAACAATTAGGGCTTGAGGTTTTGAGGACTTAAATGTGACCATCTATATTAACTTGTCTTGTTCTCGAGTCAATTTAGCAACAAAGTCATCTAAACAAGGCATCTTCCATGTAGTGCTTAGAGAAATTTTAGTGAAATGGAAGGTAGAGACAAAGACAAAGTAATCTAGACCTCGATTTGAGACTATATAAAGAATGAGTTGTTCATATTTCTTCTCTATCCCACATTATTTCAAATACAATCTAAAGGACTAAAATCAATGAAGAAATATTGAAGGGTGTCGAAAATTCTAAGACTCAAATCAATGAGTTCATTCTCTAGTTCATGTCCTCTTATTACATATAGCTTCCCAAAGATCTTTTCCAACGTAGTCCATACTTTGTTAGGAGTTTTAGAAGACTCTACATAAAAGAGAAGATTAGGATAAATTGATAGACATAGAAGGATTCATCACAATGGTTGTACCACTTAACTTTTTATGATTATGTATTAGGTTCAATGTTATTACCCATTGTAATATAATGTAAACCCAATTTTTTCTAATTCTATGTTAGGCTCAATTTCATTACCCATTATAATATAATGTAAACCCTTGCTCCTTAATATAATTTTCTTTTTGGTTTTCCATTCATAGTAGTTAAATGGCATTAAAGGATTAATTGAACTTGTATCCAATATGAAAAAATGAAGTTTCTAGTGGCTTGTAGTTTTAGAAGAAAATAGTGAATATGAACCAAATAAATAATGATGCAGATAACATAGTACACCCCACTAAAATATCAATGGAGAACCCCCTTGAATGTTTCAAACAATACACACTTAAAATATGTTGGGTACAACTGAGAATGTGTATTGAGAAACTTGTACAAAGGTTAGGAAAACATGTGATTTTCAAGACAAAGCAAGGATGTTGGGTTCAACTAAAAATATGTCCAAGAGTAGTATACAATGTGAGAAAAAAATGAGTGTTTGTTTGAATGTGATGGGGTTTGTACACCTACCAGACTGAGCCTCACCATCTGGTATTCATCTATAAAAAATATGAAGAGTTTTTAAACAATAACATTCTATATTTAAAAGGCTAACAATATATTGTTTTTATTGAAAAATAATAAAAAAATTAACCCACAAGAGTTTTAATGTTTCCCACACAATGTAACATTATTTTTATAAAAGAATGTTTATGTTAAAAGATAATATATAACAACCCCTATGCCTTTTTTAATAAGCATTAAAGCTTCCTTACAAAAAAAAAAATTAAATCACTTGATATTAAAGTTCTTTTAATGTTATTTAAAAAAATATTTTCCCACCAAAAAAGAACAAAACCACAAGTTTCTATGAGAGTGGTAATGGAAACCACTTGAATGTAAATGAAAAAAACCTACCAAGTTGATACTAGGTTGGGGAAGGAGTGTTTTGAACAAGCCAAAGGAATGGTCAACCTTGAGTAATCTAAATGACAAACTAGAGGGTAAAAAATTATATGAGGCTGATTTAGTGTGCCTTAATGGTGATGTGGAGGCTGATCTAGGTCTGAGTACTCCATGGTGGCCACATGAAAGTAAGATTAATTAACATGTAGGAAAATTAAACCAAAACATATGCCTTGAAGATTATAAAAATGTCAAGATCCTACTCTCCCCAATAAGAGTATATATGATTACCTTTTGTATTAGCAACTAAACACAGAATTTAACCAGAATGATAAGTAACTAGAAATATGAAACAACACATGATATGAGAGACAATACACAATTGTATTAATAATCACTCGGAAGAAAATACAATAAATAAGATGCCACATCTTCTTCCACCTCAAAGGCTTGCCACACCTCAAGGACTTCTTCCCTCTCTCTCACGGTCCCAACACACAACTCAAATACAGAGTTGTTGTTCACCTCTCCAACCAGTCAGCAACAATGCTGCCAGTACACCAAGTACACAACCGTACTCCAAGTAGATCTCCCACCACCTGCAAATCAATAGACCTTACTTACCCTATAGATATCTCTACACCCTGAATAACCCTTGTCCTTTCCTCACCAAGTCCTTATGATTCTTTCACCAGTACCCCAGTGGATCTTCTACCCAAACTTGCAAATCTGCAACTCTCCAAGATCATACACACTCAGCACCCCTTTGGAACTAGGAGGAACACACCATGCTCTCTTCTCTCTGAAGGAGCTAATTTTTGCTCTCTTACTCTCTAGCACACCTTTACAATACAACCTATGAGTCTATTATATATATCCCATGCATACAATAATTAGACCCTAATTACAATAATTAGATCCACGGCTTCTAGTCTAAAATTGGCTCTTAACATGCAAACACTTGGTTCGTTAACTAACTATATGTGAAACTGGCAGTTCTAAACTGCACAGGCAACTGACATCGGTCCCTGTCTACCTGGAGATGACTGACGCCAATCGATCCTTGATCGACGTCGGTTGCCCTTCCTGTCTAATCCTGCTAACATCAGTTGGCCTAACCGATGCCAGTGTCTGTGACACTTCAAAAACTCCTCCTGTTCACAACTTGGTGAAGCTTTTAACTCCACAACCTAACAATCTCCCACTTGGAGATAAACAACTGCACCTATACCTGTACCTGTACCTTCATCTAATTCATTTTTTGGCTTGTATCCCTCTTCAATATCAATCCTGAAGACCAACCACCACACAACCTGTGATGCTACACCTGTCATCCAAGTAACCTGCCACATTCGAACCTAAAAACCCATGTAGTGAAGACCTTGACCCTGCATAACAAGTTAACCTGCTGCTAGTCCCTCTATGATACCTGAGAATCCACTGAACTGCCCTCCAGTACTTCTTCCATGAATTGGCTCCAAACTCTTTGACAACTCCCACTGCTTAGGAAAACTCAGGTCTACACTAGACCTTATGTGATTTCAAACACTGTTCTAAGCTCTGCTTGAACTGTCCAGCCCTTGGTGTGCTTACCGATTTTGCATCCTACATCTTGAACCTCGCCAACACCTTCTTCACATCAGCTCCCACTGGAGACAAAATCTCCATGTTTCTTATGCCAAAGAATTTCACTGCTCCAAATTCTCCATGACATACCTCTAAACTAACTTTACCTTTAGCTCAAAAAAAAAACTCCCTGCATGTGTAACCCTGCAACAAGCAACCACACCACATACAGTAACAAGACAATGTCACGACTCATCATCCACTTGGTAAAAACAAGCACAATGGTTACACTGACATTGACTGAAGCCCTGCTTTGTCATCTACCTGTCAAAACCTGTACCACTGTCCTGCAGCTTCCTCAAGACCATATACCTTGGCCTTCCATCTCACGTATCCATCCACTCTCTTCTTTAACTTGGGAATCCATCTATCTTTTAGTGCTTTCTTCCAGCTAACAACTCCACCAACAAACTCCTATTTGGTTCTTCTCCAAGGACTCACACTCCTCATCCATGCCAAGCTCCCACTGTTTCTGGATTCTACCTGCATTGCCTCTTCACATCTTCCTGGTTCTCGACCATTAGTAAGCAACTAGTAAGAAGGTGAACAATGAATATGAGGTCCACTTACCATTTTATTCCTCCATATGGGCATTTGAGACTCCTTGATAGCTAGCTGTCTGCCCAATATCTGTTCTAGTGACTGATCTTGGCCATCTCCCAATCTACACCCAACCGATGTCAGTTCCCTGCGACTGACCCTATCTACCGACATCAATTTCCTGACCGACGCTGACATACCTGTTGCTGATGTCGATCACTATATGACCGACGTCGATTCCTGCTGCTCAACACCACTAACTCTGCTGATCTGCACATGACCGATGTCGGTGCCTGTCTATTCGATGTCGATTCCTCCTGACTAACACTAGTACCTGTGTTCACCTGTGAGTGATGACTTTTTACCTGCGAGCTCCTTTTGGGTCAAACCCTTGTCCATATCAACACAACCCTGCTCAGAATAATTCAGGCCCCATAGCTGATCTCTGTCCGTCATCTCCTCCATGAACACCAAAGCTTTCCAGTTCTTAAGTTTATCAAAGACATCTATCTTCCACTTCAGAACATGCATTCCCTTTATATGTAACCAAGCCTACAAATCCACATCTATGCAACAAAAGGTGAATCAGTAATATAAGTAGATAGATAAAGGATACCTACTTTATTACCACCATCTAATTTAAGTGCATCTGCTGTGAGAGTTACTGTGCATCTCTCATCACCCAACTTTCCTGAAGAAATTAGACTCATCTCCAAGACTGGTACCTGCATGACCTCCTTCAACACCTGTGTGTTATCCATCTACAATTTTAGCTTCACTTCCCCTTTGCCAACAATCTAACAAGGCTCACCAACCCCTAAATAAATCTCTCCAAAGTCTCCGAAGACATACCCATGAAAAGATGCTCTATTTTGGGATGCATGGAAAGAGGCAAAAGAATCTGTAAACCAAGATTCTCCTTTATCCAGAGCAACCTGTGCAACAACACCTACAACATCTGCTTCTACACGCTGATCTTCTACCGACCAATAATATTTCTTTACCTGCTCTTTCTTTCCATCAATTAGACCATTCGTGCTATTCAGTTTCTCCATTCGTAGCTTACTTTCTTCTGCCATTGCTATACTCCCACTCAATCAGAAACCCCTGTGAGTACCCTGTAATCAACACACACTAACCAGATCTGAACCACCTATTAGTCAACCCAACCAAAAGCTCTAATACCAATTGTCAGGATCCTACTCTCCCCAATAAGAGTATATATGATTACCTTTTGTATTAGCAACTAAACACGAAATTTAACCAGAATGATAAGTAACTAGAAATATGAAACAACACAGGATATGAGAGACAATACACAATTGTATTAATAATCACTCGAAAGAAAATACAATAAAGAAGATGCCACTTCTTCTTCCACCTCAAAGGCTTGCCACACCTCAAGGACTTCTTCCCTCTCTCTCACGGTCCCAACACACAACTCAAATACAGAGTTGTTGTTCACCTCTCCAACCAGTCAGTAACAACGTTGCCAGTACACCAAGTACACAACCGTACTCCAAGTAGATCTCCCTTTCCTTGCTACCACCTGCAAATCAATAGACCTTACTTACCCTGTAGATATCTCTACACCTTGAAGAACCCTTGTCCTTGCCTCACCAAGTCCTTATGATTGTTCAACCAGTACCCCGGTGGATCTTCTACCTGAACTTGCAAACCTGCAACTCTCCAAGATCATACACACTCAGCACCCCTTTGGAACTAGGAGGAACACACCATGCTCTCTTCTCTCTGAAGGAGCTAATTTCTGCTCTCTTACTCTCTAGCACACATTTACAATACAACCTATGAGTCTATTATATAGATCTCATGCATACAATAATTAGACCCTAATTACAATAATTAGATCCTTAGCTTCTAGTCTAAAATTGGCTTTTAACATGCAAACACTTAGTTTGTTAACTAACTATCTATGAAACTGGCAGTTCTAAACTACACAGGTGACCGACGTCGGTCCCTATCTGCCTAGAGATGACCAATGCCGAATGATCCTTGACCGATGTCGGTTGCCCTTCCTGTTTAATCCTACCAATGTCAGTTGGCCTGATCGACGCCGGTGTCTGTGACACTTCAGCAACTCCTCCTATTTGCAACTTGGTGAAGCTTTTAACTCTACAACCTAACAAAAAAGGCTGTGAATAGTCCTTGAGACCAAAACCAATTGTGAGAATAAAAAACATGCTATTGAAAGGCTAGGAATAACAAAAGTAGGTCATGGAAAGAGTAATGACTCTTGAGGAAGTTTTGGAAGACATGTTTCCACCTGAGTACAAACCTTAGTTAAATCTAGGTGATTACTTAGTAAAATCCATTTTGGAAATTGAGTAAATGTGATGAATTTGATTATCCTCTTGCATGTAAATAAATTTCCAAGGATAAAAACTTCCCACAATCAGAATAAATCAACCAACTATTTGTAAATAATAAAACTCATGATTTCAAGTAAAAAAGGCACCTGCATTTTTTTCCCTAAAGTTTTTGAGATTTCAAAAAACACAATTTAAAAAAAAAAACCCTCTTTAAAAATGCCTCATAATACACTTTAAACAATCTCAAGGTTTCAAAGCTTACAATAATAAAAAACTAGATACATGATTACTGGGTCTGCTCTAATACCATATCAAGGGTGAGTCGAAGGTTTGAATAAGTCAAATTCATGTGTAGAGTGATAACATAAACCAAGTAGGTGCACACTATATACACAATAATTTTATATACTTAATCACTTAATAACACTTTCTATCTTACAGGAATCTATCTAGTTTCAATCTCTCTGAGTGCATGTCTTAAAGGGTGTACCAAGAAAGGGGTGGATAAACCATTGGTGATTTATAAGATTATTGTGGCATTATATCATTCCTACTATTGGTACAACCTCCTTAAAGTGTATATCTATTTTCCTCTTATGATGCCTTCCTGAATATTAAAATATTGAAATATGGCTAAGTCTAAAATCCTGAAACCTTGAAATATGGTTAAGTTTGAAATACAATAGGACTCTCCAAAATCTAGAATTTACATTTTAGATCTTAGAGGTTCAAAAACAATCTAAAACACCTTAAAAGTATAAATATAAAATATAACTTAAAGTATAAGTTGACATTTAGACATGGACACATAATTTTTAAATGTTTATTTTATATTTATACTTCTATTTTTAATACCTTTCATGCTCTCATCCAACTTCCTAAAAAATTCACCTTCCAAAATAACCCCTACCTAAGAAAACACCTTTCTTATTCATTTTCATTCTATGTTGTCCAAATTGATCTTTTTAGGGATTGATTGAATGTTACGAAACTATGTCAGCCCAACCAATTTATTTTTAAACCTAACAGTTATATTTCATGCGTAACAAGATTGATCTAGTTGATCTTATCACATAAATTCTTGAGAGGTTTATGGATAATTCTCAGCTATAAATAACCCCTTCACTTCAATATATAGGGTGGAATATTCATTTTCACATTGTTACTACTCATAATTCTGCTAATTCTACACTTGAGGAGTCATTGCTTAGTGTTTTATCTGGGAGGGAAGAATCTTATCTTATGGGAAAGTCTTGGATGAAAATTAGGAGTCTTTTATCTTAGAGCTGATTTTTATAGTGTAATCCTTACAAAACCATAACAACCTATTAAAAAACACCATTAGCCAAGTGAGAGATTAAGGCACCATAGATTCAATTCAAGTTAAGTATTCCTAAATTTTACTATTTCATATGGTAGATAGATATTGCACAAAGTAATAGGATGGATGTTGTACTCGTTACTTATTTTACCTCTAAATTGACTTGAGTAGAGTTATCTTTGCATGTTTTGTTTTATTTTGTTTGTTGTTAACTATCCCCCTTTGTGCCACAAACTTTAGTGAGCACTAGATTATATATTTTTTAGTGTATTATCGGCTTAGCTAGGGTTATTTCATAATATCATTTGCCTAGAGGATTTATAACCCTCTCCTTTGGTGTTGTGTGGTAAGATATCCATTAGTTAGTTTTAGCAAATCAAAATTGGTCATGTCTTATTATAAATAGTTATGCAATGAATTGATTGGTGAGATTACTATTTTCAAGCTCAAAATCCACTAAGTAAGACAAGTTGAATATCCATTCTAATTTATTACATACACACACCAAACTATAGTTGAAATAAAATGAAACCAATATTTGAGAATATTACACAAGATAATATAGGATCAAAACCAATCTTCTATTAACATGAAAAAGATCATTAAATGAGATGTACATATATGAGAGTGTTGAGTAACCCATCCATAAATGGTGGTCAATAAACCCTCAGAATAGAATATTAACTCCTCCTCAAAATATGGTCAACAAAACCAAGAATAGAGGAGTAACTCCCATACCCAAAATAACTAGTCAAGGAAGTTAATTCCTAATCATCTAATCAAACTATACACCTAAGCAAGATTCTTCATGAAAGTAGGAAAATTCCAAGAGAGGGAAAAAATCCCATAATAAATAAATATGGTAAAAATAAATAACCCCTACTCTAACACAAATAGAGGATCTCTCTCCCAATTTGAATTTTTTCATTGAATTTGAAACTTGGACATAAAATGCATATTTTTAGATTTTAGTGCCTTATTATATATATATCCCTATATATAGGGAACCATAGTGGGTTAAATATTCATTTCAAGAATTTATATATCCATCTAGAACTTTAGGTCTTAAGTAGAGGACCTTATATTATGCTCATAATAGATAGATAATAGTCTGCTATAGCTAGGAATATTATATTTACATAGGTGATACAACTAGGTACCAACATTAGTCATCTCTGGTCCACACTATTCATAATTACTCTTACTTCAAGACTTTTACCCAACTAATGTTTTGATCCAAATTTACTCAAAGTTTTATTTTTCCATTTAATGTTGCCTACTTATCTAATTGTAACTAATCAGTTCTTAGATATTAAATGAACCTCCCCAAATGGTAATCTTAATATGTTTAATCAAACTTATTTTACAATTAGTTATTCTAAAACACCTATCACTCTCCTCCCCTTCATTATCTTCCTTTATCTATTGATTGAGTGCCTATACATAGCCACCATCGACCTCCTCTCTATAGACACACACACACACACACACACACACACACACACACACACACACACACACACACACACACACACACACACACACACACACACACACACACATATGGGGGGCATATCAATATATAGGGTGTTAGTTATATATAGGGTCATTGTCGAGTACCATATAAAAATAATAGGGTGTCAAATAGACTATAGAGAGTCTCCCTCATCCTCCCTATAAAAATAAGAGTTGGGTCAGATGATTGGTTCAATATCACACACACACATCAATCGAGACCCACAATTGACCCTAGATAGATATCTATTAATCGAGTGACCCCTAATGATTAATTATTAATTAATGGCCCCCCTTGATTTCCCCTATATATAGATATATGGGCTACCCAATATATAGGTCCCTATATATATTTGATGAGGATAGAATCCCACTCACACCACCACTAATATACTACCCCATCCCTCCTTGTCCCACCCATGGTATGATCACAAAATACCTATCGACCCTAGATCAAATATGGTTATTTTAACAAAGTGTATGACTGTATTTTTGAGTTATGAATCAAAACTACTATAAATAATAAGTTTAACCTAAAAGCACAATAAAATGAAAAATAGAGAAATGTAAGAACAATCATCAATTTAGGAATAAATACTTACCATCACCTTACTCCTAGTAACTTCCCTCCAATATTTTCCAACCAATTATCCAATTATATTTGACTGGTATGTGGATTGCTTGATAATGGCTTAAATATGGCTTTAATTGCTTCTTTAGATGCTTGAATGGATTGTAAGAGATTGTGAGTGCTTTAGGTGGCTTGTATGTAGATGAAAGGAAGGCTTGTGAGTTTTATAATTAGGTTAGCCATGCTCCAATCATGGCTATTTATATGTTGATGGAGGGAGTCTAGAGGAATTTTTAATTCTTTTAAAATTATTTAGTTTAGAGAGCTCTAGAATTTTAGGGAAAGTTATCTAGATCTATAGACTTCTATATTATATTAAGGGATTATAGGTATTATATAGGGTTTTAATAGATTTTAAGGTTTATAGGGATGTAGGAAAGGTTATGAGGGTAGGTTTGCTAGTGTGGTAGTTGGAATAAATAAGAATTTTGAATTGGAAAGTGGGATAATAGATAGTTAATGACGTAGAATTAGTATTTAAGTGGGATGTTAGTAAGATAATGAGGTGTTTAATTGTCACAGGGTTGTATAAAGGTGAATAGGATGTAGGCAATGTTTAATAGGAAATAGGATTTTAAATAATTGGCTAGGATTATAGTTATAAGATAAATTAGCGGGATTAGTAGAATAATTAGAGCAAGCAAATTTAGGTTCATAAATTTTACCCCTCTTTGAAAGGGCATTGTGAGTGGGAGAATTATAAGGAGTCATGGTATTTCAAATAAAAACCATTTTATGGACATGTTAGTAGAATAAGGTTGTATGATGCCCCCTTGAGGGGACATGCAGGAGGATTGAGCTAGATGGTCACTCAAAAAGAGATGCTCAAGGTGGGTGTAAGACCAAAAGAATGAGGGATCAGGATGTCCTGAGTGCTAATTAAGCATATGATGAGATTATCTAAGAATAATTACAAGGAGATAAGGTGATGGTGTAAGACTTGTCCTAAGTGAGAACACACTTGGGCACTAATGATTAGCCTCATATGATGAGTCTAGGTAAAAGAATAATTCTAAGGAATGAGGTGAGTAGATTGATGTGATAAGATAAAAATTCTTAGGACATCACCATATGTCTAAGAAATTGATAGAGTAAATAGGCCATGAGCTAGCTACATTTTTGAAGCAAAGACATGTGCAAGGGATAACTATAGGCCAATAAAAGAGATTCAACAAGTGAATGGTGATGATAAATAGATTTGTTATAAATAATGTAGCTCAAAACAATTGAATGGATAATAGTGACTCAAGGGGGATGGGATGGGATTAGATGTTAGTAGTGGCTGAGCTATCCTTGGGCACTTAAAAAGTGGCCAAGTGCTACCTATATGGTTTGAAGAGACCTCAGGCTGATGTAGTTCTGACATAGGATGTTGGACATGGAGTGGGGAATGGAAGGCCATGCCCTAGAAAATGATTTAGAATAACTTGGGGATAGAGAATAATGACTATAACATGATCCAATGTGATAATGAGATGTATAAAGGGATTTGGGGGTCATAATCAGTTGATTGGATAGGAAGGTATAATTAGTGGGGGTTAAATGGGGTGAAGGGGGTAAAAGAATAAGATTATTTGGGGGGTAAAATATAAAAGTAGTGTGTAAAAAGGGTCATTTTCACTTTTGGAACATTTTTGATTTGTGTTCTAGAGATAAAACCATGGACCCCTTTCCTCAATCATCTCACCATGAAGAGAGAGTTTGGGAGTTCTAGGGGTGACCAACGTAGGACCACCAGTGAGTGACCTAACCATAATTCATCATTTTTTTCATTCATGAATTTATTTCAAGAATTTATTAGGCATAAATTTAGGTAGGGAAAAAATACCTTTAGGGGAATTCTCCCTAATTATGGTATTACAACTACAAATTGTAGTATTGCAATTGCAAGCTATGGTCTTGAAAAACCACATGTAATGATCTATAGTTTTTTAATACCATAATGAATGATATGCAGTATTACAATACCATAGGAAGGAAAATGTGGTCTTTCAAAACCACAAGTGGTGGTTTATTATTTTACAAAATTGTAAGTTACGGTAGGTGGTTTTGACAAAGCCAAGAGTTAGGGTTAGAATAGAGATGTGGTATTGAAGAAAATTAGTGTTGGGGTTAGTTAAGGGGATATGAAGGGGATGGGGGGGATGGGATGGATGAAGGGGTTAAGTGGATAAGGGAGTAGGTGATTAGGTTAGTTAGATAGGTAGAGGGGTAGATAAGAAAGGTAAATGGGTAAGTTAGATAGGTGATTAACTAGATGGGATTGATTAGTTAGATAGGGGTGGGGGGTTAGAGTGGGTAAATAAATAGATAGGTTAAATAGGGAGGGTAGGTGTTTTAATTGATTATATAGGCATGTATGACTTATATGGGATAATTAGGATGGATAAGATAGACAGGCATAATTGGATAAATAGGGTAATTATGTTGGGTTGGATAGATAGGGTTAGGGGGATAAGTAGGGATAGATAATGTGTGATAAATTGATAAGGATCAATAATTAATGGGTTATTCATTGGTGAAAGAGGACTTGGGAGTGTTAATGGCTTGATTATGCCATCCTTTGGTTCTTCGTGAGATGCATAGATTAACTCCCATAGACTATGGGGTCTTAAATATGACAAGCCTAAATTATATTACAATTATGTTAATGATTTGAATAGACAGAGCATTGATCACAACCTTAGTGGAGTAGTGACACTTTGAGACTAGTACATTTCACTTTGTGACTAGGTAAATAACCATGACCTTAGAAGATGTGCTACGTATTTATTGATTACTAATGAGAGGTTATTAGATCTAATGGTGATCATAGGCACTTAGTATTACCATGCAAAGACTATGTGGGTATCTATAGATTGGAGTACAAGACATGTAAATAGACATTGATAGGGTATTTAGAGAGGGATGGTTGATAAGTTGACTCTAGTTATGATGTCACTTATTAATGCCATACTCTTACTAGACAAGAGTGCATAGTGGTTTCACCTTAGATTGGGGGATGTAGCTACTGACATGGTTCAAGATTTTTATGTATTTTCCTGGGTCCCCATAATGCTGTGCTATTTATATAGGGAGATGGGTACATATATAATGTAAACTAGATTTGATCCTTCACATCTACTTTAGATTTGGAGCTAAGAGCACATAGTAATAGAGAAACCATTGGGAACACACAAAGATAAAAAGATTGATCAACTTTTAGTTTTAGGGTGGTACATCATTTTGGGAATACAACGAGCCCACACTGAAGACATGCAATTATACGAGTAGGATTTTGATAGTTTGAGGGATGATTAGATCACATGGATTCCCTAGGTATGTTTAGTGGGGATGGGAAGAGGATGCAAATGTGATTAGATTCATTATTATAGAGTGTTACCTGATTGGGCATCAAGACTATATTATCAAGATATATAGGCCAGACTAGATTAGAGATAGTTTGGATAATAATAGAACATCCTAGGAGATGAGTACTTATTTATTTATAGTGATAGAGAGAGGCCCTAGTGGGGATGAATGGTGGATAGGATGTTGGTGAGGGTAGATTATGCTAGCATTACCCTAGTGGTGTGGGCTTGTTAGACACCCATGATAGATCCTAGGGTCATGGTAGCATACACAAATTGGTGGTCATAGAGATAGTCTTAGATATTACTAAGGTGACCACTAGGATTGAGGAGGAGAGGAGTGGTAAGGAGGCTTCTATAAGCATGAGCCCATTTGAGGAGAAGGTAAGCTTAGAGACTATAACCCCAAGCATAGGATGGGTAGGATAAATAATATGGTTAGGATGGGGATGGTTTGACACTAATGGCCATTGATAGTGGAGATCAGGGGTTGGGAGGAGGAAACTAGATTGTAGGTAGAGATCAAGCATGGAGTGGAGTAAATCTAGATGATGTAGGGCCATTCAGGCCACCTATTATTGTAGATGATCAAAAACTGCTAAATAGATTAAGATGAAATGTGAAGGCTAGGAATATAGAGGTGGAAAGGATTACCACTGAGTGAATCAAGATGGTGGAAAAATTATAGCTCTAGATTATACAACAAAGTGGTCAGATGGGATTTGTATTAGGGTAGCTTACAAGTCTATTGGGATAGGTTAGAACAAAGGATGCATATATTGCATCTTTGTAGGGATAGGTTACATCTTTATAAGGATAACTAAGCCAGAGCTAGGCTTGAGTTTTTTAGATTAATTCTTTACAAAGGCAGATCTAGTCTTCAGATGCACATATATTGGCTCTATAGGGGTAGATTGGGTAGATTCATGTGAGACTAAGTTAGAGAAAGGTAGAGCTGTAGGTGGATAAGAAAGTTGAGGAGGATGATGTCCTACCTGTTTCTATGCAAAATTGCTTTCTACATTCAAAAGAAGAATAAAGAAACTAAGGAAATGGTCAAGGCTAGAAGTACCTGATAAAGTCATGCGCACTGAAATCAGACATTGAAAGATTCTCCTCTTTTGCTGTGGAGGAATGACACCTGCGAAGAAAAGGCTAAAACACGGAAAAACGTTAGTCAAAGATATGGTGGGCTGTCAGGTGAACGCCCGATCCCGGAAGTATGAAGACTCCCTAGAAGGATATCAACCCACTGATAAAAAAGCAGAATATTGGATGAAAGTAGATAATAATGACAGAAATAAATGACAGCAAATAAAGGTGCGTACCTGATATGCAGCACTGTTCTGCACAGTCGCCGGCGTCGGTCTCTGTGGTGCCGACATCGGTCAGGGAAGGTGCCGACGTCGGTTTAGGTGCCGTCGTCGGTCGGGGTAGTGACTGGCGTCGGTAGGGGCAAGTTCTGGACAAGTCTGAACAAGTTTGGGACAGGGTCTGAGAGAGTCGGGACAGGGTCTGGGCAAGGTCTGAGAGAGTCGGGACAGGGTTTTGGGCAAGGTCTGAGAGAGTCGGGACAGGGTCTGGGCAAGGTCAGGTCGGGTCTGGGCAAGGTCTGAGAGAGTCGGGACAGGGTCTGGGCAAGGTCAGGTCGGGTCTGAACAGAGTCTGGGGGTTTGAAGAATCGGGATGACAGAACTAATAAAGAATAACCAAGAAAGAAATAAAACAAACAGAATAAATACTTACCTGCCAGAAGACGCGATGAAAGCCATAGTTGGAGTTGTCTGTGCAGTGCCGGATTGAGTGCAGATTGGTTGATGCCGAGAGTGTTGATCGCGAGAGTGTTGATGTCGGAGTTCGCAGGTTGGTTAAATGATTGCTCGGGTTTGATTGATCAGCGTTTCAAATGGTTGAATAGCGTTCGAGATTGGGTCTCGAATGGTTGGCGGAGGTTGATGAAGGTGAGAGACGGTTCCAGAGACAGTTCGTCAACCGTTTCGAGAAACCGAATGATAACTGGTAACGAATAACGGCAAGGTGACCGACGTCGGCAGGATTGCCGACGTCGGCCGATAGGTGACCGATGTCGATGACATCGGCCGGGTAAAGACCGTCATCGGCAGATGCAAAATGGGGATAGAGTCTAGCTTTAGCTCTGTGCTCATTTTTACATGCTGCCAGGGTCAAGGTTGGAGGAACAAGTGATCGACAAGGGTTAAATAGGCGAAGAAGAATAAGACGGGGAATGACCAGGGGAGTCGACACGATTTCAGTGTCTACATTTGCCCCTTTTTGTCTTGTTGGTTGTTCTGGACGAACTGCAAGACAAAAATAGGAGTGAGTGCCCCAGGTGAGGGATAAGGTTGATTTCATCTTGTTGGTTGTTCGAATGAACTGCAAGACAAAAATAGGAAGCGGAATGCCCCGAGTATGGATAAGGTATTCCCCCTCAAAGCAGGAGTCGAGGGAAGGGAACTAGGAATCGGGTGCTAATTTGACAAGGAGTGGATGAAAAAGGGGTGAGGGTGAACGCAGCAAAGGTCGTGATTGTGCGCATACCACTGCATGAGATGGTCAGGCCAAAGTGTCACAGGTCAAGGGTCGAGGAGTGCTAAAATTGAAGTAACCGGGCCCCAGCATTTAGTCATCTGCTGATCGGGTCACTCAATCTAAGATGAAGCTCCAAATGGGTTGTCGCGTTCCAGGTATCCCGGGCTCAGGTAGTGCTCCTAGAAACACGAAAAAGTCACAAGTAGTGCGGATCAACCGGCTTGCGATCCTATACTTGTGAGGGTCCAAAAAGGTCTGCACACAATTTTGCTAACCAGTCATGAGGTAGCATACATGCAAAAACAACCAAGGCAACAACGTCTTGGAAGTGGTCGAGGGTGGAGGAGATAGGCATGATCTCCAATTGTTGGTGGTCGAGGGATGGATGAATGGATGAAAGGATGCGGCCGAGCTAACCCCAGAAGACCCCATATCAACTGAGTGCTGCCTACATAGCCCTGGTGATAGGGCCTCAGGCCGATGTAGTTCTCCCTAGAAGGGAGGAAGGGTCAAAGGGATGGAAATGGGTCTTGGTTGAGGGCAAAGTTATGGTTAAAAGAAGGCAAGAAGGTTTGTCCATCAGAGAGACGAACAAACGAGAATGGTCGAGCTAACCCCAGAAGACAGTCGTGTCATCTGAGTGCTGCCTACATAGCCCTGGTGGAAGGGCCTCAGACCAATGTAGTTCAGACAAAGGGTCCAAGTGGTAGACAGGTGGTTAAAATAGTTGATAGATTGGTCATGGTTATGATGAAATGATGAGGAAAAAAAAGATGTTGCAGCCTTTTCCAAATGGTGTATTCTGCAACATTGGTTGAGGGGTTTTTCATCTCTAGCAATATTCCATATTCGTGATGGATGTATGCTAAAAATGAATTGAGGTCTATTTATGCTTCAGCAAGTATTGGTTTATGCTGGACATAAATTGTGGCGAGTCGATAGTTTCCATGTGTATTGGTGTCCATAGAAACTAGGGTGAATAGGCTAGGTCATGTTGATGGTCTGAAAAGAGAGTTGAGCTAAGTCGATTGACAAGTGATGAGGGTGAATGTGACCAAAGTGCATAAGAAGAAGATGAAAGACGAATCGCTCTTTCATTGACAAGGACCAAAAAGAGAGCATAGATAGGGGTTATGAGAACCAAGGGCCCCATTCATGCGTGACGTCTTTGACCATAGTTATGTTAGAGCGGTAATCGAATCACTTAGACATTAAAGTGAGCTCGAAGTCCCTTGAGCAGGTAATAGGAGGAGGAAAGAGGGTAACCCATTTTAAGAGCAGAGATAACTTTGCCCCTTTTTATAGGAGACCCTGAGACAACTATAAGTCAAGTCCATGACTCATTTTTTTTTTTTTTTTGGCGCAGACTGATCAATGCGGGAAGCCTGCATAGTGATGTCATTTGCTTGGTGGTCAGTTTGTGAAGCTGATCAATGCGGGAAGCTTCTAAAATAGTGCTGTTTATTGCCAGATTAGTCATAGCCATCCTTCAAGGGAGTGGTCTAGATTTTTGTTTAATATAAAGGCTTTTGAATAGCTGTCCTTCGAGGGAGCAGTCTATTTATTACAGCAATGATAGTACAGCTGTCCTTCGAGGGAGCAGTCTGTTTTTTTTGATTTGATATTGATATAGTGACCATGGATATGTTTTGACATCTTGATTTGTTTTTACAAAAATGTGAGTCATGGACAAGATTATAGAAGGTCAAGGGCTCCCTTTTATTAGGACAAAGCATCCATACATCATAAAAGGGTTATAGGAATTGTTAAGAGGAATAGGGTTGAAAGGAAGTAGGACGAAGAGGAAGGGGATTGCTCAAGGGACGAGCTCAAGTTAAGTGTCAAGTGGACGAATACTCGACTAGCAGTAGAACGGTCGCAGATGCAAGACATAAGAAGGGGTTTAAGGTCTAATAAGACCCTGGGCCATGCTTGTATGTTAAGGTCTGAGTCAATTAGGAGCAAGCCTGCCCCATTTGCCTCTTTCCAGATTGGTTAGGTGTTGATTGATGAGTGGACGTGAAGTTGGTTGATATGGTTGCTGATTGATCGAGACAGGTTGAATGTTTTGATAAAAAGATTGGTCAATGTTTGGTTGAGATTTGGTCATTTGATAATTGGTCAATGGTTGGTCGAGGGTTGATTGGTTGGTATTTGGTCTTTGGTTGGGTCGAATGTTTGGTTGAGGTCGGGTTAAATGTTTGGTTGCTAGTCTGGTTGAGGTTAAGTTGAAAGAGTGATTGATATGTGGTCGAGACTGTGTTGAAAAATTGGTCAAAGTTTGGATGAAGGTTGAATTCCCCCAGCGGCTAGGGAGAATGTTTGACAGATTAGTTAAGGTCGATTGAGGATTAGTGGTCAGATGGATTGTGTTGATGTCGAATAAAGGGGTTAAAGGCAGTGAAGGGACCCTAGTCTGTCGTGGAGATCCCGATTTAGATGACGAGGTTGGAGAGGTATGGGTCGGTGTTGATAATTTGTCAAAGGGGTGGTCAAGAGGATCCTTGATAAGAAAGGAATCCTTTTTCCGGTGGTGACGAATGATAGCTTTAAGAGTGCAACAACGCTCGGTGTCATGTCCCGGAGTGTGATGATAGTGGCAGAATTTAGAGTTGTCAAACCAAGATGGCCTTGATCCGAGAGTTGATGAGTAGGGTGGTGTTGAAGGTTTGTTGATAACGTGGTCGAGAAGAGAGGTGTCATTCCCCAGACATTGGTAAACGACGACCTTGAGGGCATGACAATGCTTAGTGTCATGCCCAGGCGTGCGATGATACGCACAAATGCAAGTGTCATCGAACCATGGTGGTTTTGGTCCGAGAGAGTGATATGGTCTAAGAGGCGGGAGATTGAGACGAGAGGACTGCAACAATTGCCGTAAGAGCAAGGCATATGAACCTGCTAACGGGTCGAGATGTTTTATTGCAGTGGGAGTTAATGACTTTGGTTCAGGAGGTTTAAGAGGCGTTGGTCGATGGTTTGAAGGAGGTATAAGTCTGACGGGTTGATAGAATAATGGAGGTGACTTACCTCTGTGAAGTATGGGAGTGGGAAGCACTCCGAGTAAAGTAGACGGATGTGGGCCCAAGATTGAAGGTAATGACGAAGATAGGGGAGGAGGCCTCCGGTGTGGTTTAGTAGCCTTCTTTGGTTTGGGTTGAGGGCCACCTTTGTGCGAGGCGAGATTAGATGTGGGGCGAACACCAAGAGGTTTAGTCTCTTTGGATATGATGGACGCCTGCGCGGGTTTGGACTTAGATGTGGACGGTTTTTCTCTCAATGGAGAAGGGATTAAAGGTGTGGGCTCTTTAAGTGGAAAGAGCTCTGGAGTAGTCATGGCTTCTGTGTGTGGTTGGGGAGTCAAAAAGGTATGATCGTCTATGGATGATAATAAGGATGAAGGTGAGGCAGCTGGTGTTGATGTGGTCAAAGCGTCTTCCAATATGGGAGAAGTCGATGGAGGACAAGTGGGAGAAGAAAGTTCTTCACCCTGTGGAGGAGGTATAGGGGAAGGAAGGTCTTCCACCTGTGAAAAAGGTTGGTCAGGGATAAGAGAAAAGATAGTGTCGACCGTGTGTATATCATGGTCTTGAGGGTCATTGGTTATGGTTTGGACGTTGTCTTGAGTAGGCGGGTGATTAGAAAGGGGTTGCTTGAAGATGTCAAGGTTTTGGTTGGGCGGTGCGTTCGGGTTATCTAAAATATGATTCCCCTTGTCGAGCATGTCCTGGATGATGTTTTTGAAAGTTTGACAGTGATCCGTGTCATGGCCTTTGACACGGTGATAGTTGCAAAAGTGGTTCTCCCTGTACCATGCAGGGATAGGTGTTGAGGGGTCGAATTGATGTGGTCGGATTGGAGGGAGATTGAGGACCCCCTACTTGACGAGTTTATCCAAGATAGAGGCATATGACTCCCTAATTGGAGTGAATTGACGCTGTATGGATTGACGTTGAAAATGTTTATTAATGTAGTCTAATGTTGAAGATGATGAGCGGTTGGTTATTGTTGAAGATGATGGTCTAAAGATGATAGTGTTTGCCAACTCCTTGGATTGAGAGTGGGTAGAAGAAGGGCTGGAAGAAGAATGGTCATTGGTTCTTGTGTTAGTGTTACATAATTTGACCTTATCTTCTTCAATGGCGCGGAGTTCAAGCTTTCGGGCCATGGTGAAGGCCTCGTCGAAAGTGTGGAATGTCTGAACCCGCAAGGTGGACGAGATGTGATTGACACATGCTCGGGAAAAGAGCTCAATGAGCTCGGGTTGAGGCAAGGAGAAGGAGAGCTGATTAATCAAGCTTCTCCAACGGGCGACAAAATCGGCTATTGATTCGTCGTCAAATTGCCTAATGGAGTAAAGCTCTGTGATTGAGACTTGTTTAGTGATATTGATTGAGAAATGGTCAACGAATAGTTGGGCGAGTTGGATGAATGAAAAGATAGAATGTCTGGCAAGAGAACTATACCAGTCAAGGGCAGGGCCAGAAAGGGACATAGGAAACGTGCGTAGAAGTAACGCATCATCATGGGCGATAAGGTAACAGGCATGTTTGAATGCCTTTAGATGTTGTTGTGGGTCTTCCTTACTCTGAAAGCGAGTGAATTTAGGAAGCTCCCAATGGTTAGGGTATGGTCGGATAGGGACAGAAGGGTGGATGGGCTCGTTGTAAATCTGATCATATGACAAAGTATTGCTTGAACCGGAGATAGAAGCTTCGAGACTGGACATTTTATCTATCAGCAGCTTGATAAGATCTGCTGACGGATCGGCGGGTTGAGCGCCCCCTAGGTTGTAAGGCGCTTGGAAGAGGCTAGAGGAGGCGTGCGACATAGTCGGTTGTACAATGTACGGATGACTAGTCGCAGGGGCAGAAGTAGAGGCTAAAGGTGATTGCATTATGAAGGTAGAAGGCATAAGCTAACTAGATACCGCTAAAGGAGGTTGTGTGACAGCATTGACAAAGGGCGAGGTAGGCACTCCTGCATATATAGGCGCAAGAGTGTGTGGGGTCGAGACAATCAAGTTCTGGTATGATGTAGAACTTGGTTGAATTGCAGGTGGTTGAGGGGGTAACGAAACCCCAATGGAGGTTGGTCTAAAAATAGACGAGGAGGCCGAACTTTGCGTATAGGCCATGGTCGGGTTAATGGTTGAGGCGAAAGGTTGAGTCGTAAAAGGTTGGGTGGCGAACAGTGTTGATGTCGTCGCCACGTCGCCCGAAAGGTCCCGCATTGGTTTTCTTGCGAGATAGTTTTGGAGGGCTGCGGTATTGAGGTCCAAGAATCTTGCAAAATCTTGGTCCCCTTCTGGGATGATAGGCGTCTGGGTTGGAGATAGTCTAGTAGGAATTCTTTCAGTCTTCGAGTAGAACTCCATTATATGATTGTTTATAGACGGGGTAGGCGAAAGCGATTGATGGCTAGCGTGGTCAAGAAGAGCCTTGGTTTGACTACGTGTCAGAACCATTCAAGGCAAGAAAGAACGTCCTCACAAGCTCAAACAAGCAGATAAGAACTAAAAAGATGAAGACATAAGCAGATCCTAAAACCCTAGAAGTAAATTATTAGGATTATAGTGGCTTATGCCTTAGAATGCGTGTGGTGGAAAGGTTGGCTTTGTGAGTCAGGTCCTAGAAGAAGCAGTCTATGGATGGTTTCGGGTTTTGTTATGGTGCTCAAGAAGTCTGTGTTAGGGTCTGGTACATGGCCTGGTGCTAAGGAGCAAGCTCCCCTCACTTCACGATTCCAGTGGTTAGCTGGTTTCGCTTAGCCAAGATATACCTCGCCTAGAGATTAGACTCCGCCAGAGAACGGAGTGGGCTTCCCCCTTGGTGATGAAATCCAAGTAGGGTCACCGGGACGGGTAAGGTATCCGCTGGGGGATGAAATCCCAGTCGGGCCTTGTCTTAGGTAAGTTTTATGTTTGTTTTGTGCAGGTGGTTTGGTCGTGTAACATCAAGTGATTTAGATTAATTCAATATGCGGTTTAATTACTATGTGTGGTCTAAAAGATGTAGGCAAACAGAAATGAATGCAAAGTGTTTTAATGCCCAAGTCAAACGTTGAAAGATTCTCCTCTTTTGCTGTGGAGGAATGACACCTGCGAAGAAAAGGCTAAAACACGGAAAAACGTTAGTCAAAGATATGGTGGGCTGTCAGGCGAACGCCCGATCCCGGAAGTACGAAGACTCCCTAGAAGGATATCAACCCACTGATAAAAAAGCAAAATATTGGACGAAAGTAGATAATAATGACAGAAATAAATGACAAAAAATAAAGGTGCGTACCTGATATGCAGCACTGTTCTGCACAGTCACCGACGTCGGTCTCTGTGGTGCCAGCATCGGTCAGGGAAGGTGCCGACGTCGGTTTAGGTGCCGTCGTCGGTCGGGGTAGTGACCGGCGTCGGTAGGGGCAGGTTCTGGACAAGTCTGAACAAGTTCGGGACAGGGTCTGAGAGAGTCGGGACAGGGTCTGGGCAAGGTCTGAGAGAGTCAGGATAGGGTTTTGGGCAAGGTCTGAGAGAGTCGGGACAGGGTCTGGGCAAGGTCAGGTCGGGTCTGGGCAAGGTCTGAGAGAGTCGGGACAGGGTCTGGGCAAGGTCAGGTCGGGTCTAAACAGAGTCTGGGGGTTTGAAGAATCGGGATGACAGAACTGATAAAGAATAACCAAGGAAGAAATAAAACAAATAGAATAAATACTTACCTGCCAGAAGATGCGATGAAAGCCATAGTTGGAGTTGTCTGTGCAGTGCCAGATTGAGTGCAGATTGGTTGATGCCGAGAGTGTTGATCGCGAGAGTGTTGATGTCGGAGTTCGCAGGTTGGTTGAATGATTGCTCAGGTTTGATTGATCAGCGTTTTGAATGGTTGAATAGCGTTCGGGATTGGGTCTCGAATGGTTGGTGGAGGTTGATGAAGGCGAGAGATGGTTCCAGAGACGGTTTGTCAACCGTTTCGGGAAACCGAATGATAACTGGTAACGGATAACGGCAAGGTGACCGACGTCGACAGGATTGCCGACGTCGGCCGATAGGTGACCGACGTCGGTGACATCGACTGGGTAAAGACTGTCGTCGGTAGATGCAAAATGGGGATAGAGTCTAGCTTTAGCTCTGTGCTCATTTTTACATGCTGCCAGGGTCAAGGTTGGAGGAACAAGTGATCGACAAGGGTTAAATAGGCGAAGAAGAATAAGACGGGGAATGACCAGGGGAGTCGACACGATTTCGGTGTCTACACTACCATAGAGGCAAGATATGGGGGATGTTATGAGGTATATATCCTAATTAACATGTGAGGCCTAATATTGTAGGTATTTATATGAGGGTGTAGTGCCAACAGATTATCATTCCCCATTTTATACAGCTAGTACTTCCTCTCAGTTAGTACATCAGCTAACTAGGAGGCCTTGAAGACAACATTAATTTGGATTTTTTTTTGTGAGACATGATGTATATTTTTGACATGTATTATTTTAACACAAGGATGCCCATAGGGCCCTCATTATACTTATATATTTTTACTAGACTCTTATGGACATTGTATGTGATTATGGGACTATTTATATGACATTGTGATTATATCGTGTTGATGTGATTGAAGATATATTGACTAAATTACATATTGGATATTTATGGATATATTGATTATGGATGTTATTTATTTACAATGATGTGGATGATCATTATTATGTGATGTGTATGACATGTTTTAGAGATAGATGATGTATTAATTTTATTTTTGACAAGATTATGTGATTTTATAATGAAATGGAAAATATGGTAACTAATGACATGTGCTAGGAGATAGATAGATAGTCCTTGGATTTAATCATATGTTTCACAAATTAATATTGGGTAAAATCCTCCTACACTAAGGACGTTGGGAGGGGTTTAGTTAGTACGTTAGGATGGTCAAATAAGATAGTGGAATGATTAGGGGTGTGGATATGTATTGTGGGGAATTGAATCCATTGGAAATGTAGGCAATCTTATTTTACTATTGCACTATGAGTATAAGTGTACCTTTAACACTAAGATAGTCAAGGTCACATTTGATTTAGAGTGTATGGGGACTTGGAGCGGGAACTCCATTAATGATGTTCCCAACTGCTAGATTGGGTAGTCACTTAAGGCCATCCTTATTCCCATTATAAAAGGACAAGACAAGATATTTACAAAAAATAACACCTAAAAAGACAATACAAAGGATTAAGACAATATTAGAAATATTTACATGACACAATTATTAATAAGACAAGCTAATGAAAATATTTACATGTGGATAAACACATTGACTCTTAACAAGATAATCAAATAAAAAGTGATTTAAATGATTTCGAAACATAATTTACAAAGACAACTAAACATTGTAAATAAAAGGATAACAATCATATTATTTACAAGATGTCCTAAAACCCTAAAATGGCCTAATAAAGATTTTTAAAAAAAATTTCTATGTTTCAAAATACAACGTTAAAGACAACTAAGCAATGAAAAATAAAATCATAATAATGATGAGTATGTATAAGATGACTGAAATTATACTAAGAGAAAGGAATTTAAGGACATGGCTAAATAGATATTCAAAATGGTAAATAGTACCCAATAATCTTTGTGGAAATTAAGATAAGGATCAAAATAGTTATAACAATCCTAGGATCTAGACTAAAATTTTAGGATTTAGTTGTGTTAAAAATGTATTATAGATCTTGGAATAGAAATACTATATGAACCTTCTTTAGTAATGAGGTTATTGGGTACTTATGGATTTTTACTTAGGTAGTGAATGGGGATGGACAAAATTGGGTACAATTGAGGCCGATAGGAAGAAGAGATATCTAGAAGGATGCATTTAGGTTTTGGATTAGGATGTCAAAATGGGATTAGTAATTTTAAAAGTGGATTAGATGTTCTAGATAAATATTTGATAGGTATCCCCTTCACACTTTTAGTAATGATCTACCACATTTTAAAAATTCATATCTCTTTATTTTTCAAAGCTCATATTTTATCCCAACTATTAGGATCAGGGTTATATGGGAAATGGGTGGATGGGATGGAAAGATGAGATAAGTAGAGTGGCAACGAATGGGTGTGCCCCTAAGAATGGGGTCTTATAGATGGAGAATTTTTGGATCCCTCTAAGTATAAAAATGCTTCAGGTGCATAATGTTCATGTGCTCATCAAGCTCATCACCATCTAATATGGTCAATTTTTAGGCTCTTGATCCAAATTTTTTAATAATAACATAGGGTCTAATCCAATTTGCTTCAAATTTACATTTCTTTTCATGCTCTACATTGGTGTTTTTTAAATTTTCTTTTAGGACTAGGTCACCAATGTCAAATTATCTATACTCGATCTTTTTATGATATTGGCCCTTAAACTTATTCTAATATGCCCTAAGGTGATCAAGGGAATTTTATAAATTTCATCTAACAACTCAAGATCCTATCTATAGTTATTATCTGTTATCATACTCTGCAAAGATATTTGTAAGGAGGGGAGCTCAACTTCAATGGACAATATTACTTCTGCACCATAGACCAAAGAATATAGAGTAGTCCTAGTAAGTGTTTTGATGCTGGTTTTATAAGGCCAAATATTTATATAGAATTGTAAGTGATAATTTATACCAGCATCATTGATAATTTTCTTGACAATTTTGAAAAGCATTTTATTGGTTGATTCTACTTGTCCATTACCCTGGGGATAGTAGGGTGTACATAAATACTACTCAATGTGATGGTGATTTTAAAAGTCTTCTAATTCATAATTTTTGAAATATTTTTAGTTATTTGATATGATTTTAGCTTGGATTCTAAAGTGGTAAATAATCTAATTTAGAATAAATTTTGATATTTGTATACCTATGGTATAAATTAGTGACTTTGCCTCGACCCATTTAGTGGACATGGTATAAATTATGAACTTATACCCATCTGATAATGTAGTATTAATTTTGTCAATAAGGTCTAGTCCCCACATTAAAAATGGACATGGAATAATTATAGGATGTATTTCTTATGTGGGGGCATGGATGAGAATGCCATTCTTTTGATTGTCTACACATTTATATACATACTGATAGGCATCATGATCCATTATGGGAAAATAGTATCCAGTCTAGAGTAAATTATTTATTAGGGCCATCCCATTAACATGGTCTCCATAGATACCATCATGGACCTCCTTGAATGTAATATTAGCCTCATTTGATGTTAGGAATATTAACAAAGTCCTATCATAGCCTCACCAATGGAGCATGTTACCAAGGATGGTATAACATGATGTGTGATGGATGAAGGCTCTACATTGGTGGAAATTAAGGTTCGGTGGAAGGATATTATCATAGAGGTAGGTATAAATGTCATGGTACTAAGGTTGACTAGGATCGAGTACATCACAAATTTGATAATGAGACATTACTTGATGAGTAGGTAGTAAAAATTATTTGACTAGAAAATTACCTTCAAGCACATCTTATGAAAGATCTATTAATGAACCAATAGTGGCCATTGAGTCAATAACTTTGTTACTTCCCCTATGCACTTATTTAAAATTTATGGACTAAAAGTTTTGATTCAACTGATCCACTAGTTTCTTATAAGGAAATAACTTCTCATCCTTTATCTATAACTCTTCATTTACTTGTTTTATAATCAACCGATAATTTCCAAAGACCTAAAGATGCTGGATATTCCATTGGATGGTGAGTTTCAGTCCAAAAACTAATGCCTCATATTCATCAACATTATTTGTGCATAGGAAGGTGATTTAAAAGGCTTTAAGGATTATGTCACCTTGTGGGGTTACCAAAAGGATTATTACTTCGAACTTGTGTGTGGTAAAGGATCCATCAAAATATAATTTCCAACCAGTTGATTCTTTAGTTGTCAATATAGATTCATTTGTGAAGGTCATGATTAATGGTTTTGTGTCTGCTATAGGTACCTTTTCTAGTTAATCCACAATAAATTTTCCCTTAATGGAATTTTTATTTACATACTCAATATCAAATTCACCCAACAACATGATCCATTTAGCCATTCTTCTAGTTAGGGCTGATTTAGATAACATATATTTGAGTAAGTCAAATTTTTATATGAAATTGACTTGGTTGTTTAGCATATAATGCCTAAATTTTTGTGTGGTGAAGACTGCAACCAAGAAATCTTTCTCTATAGGGGTGTAATTAACCTCATTTGAAATTAACATTCTACTTAGATAATAAATAACTCTTTCATTACCTTTATCATTATGCTGAGTTAGTAGATCCCCTATAACACAAGGTGTAGTAAAAATATATAAGAGTAATAACATTCCTAATATGGCAATGATAAGATTGGAGGATTCATTAAATACTACTTCAGATTATCAAATACCTTTTAACATTCCAAGTTATAGTCGAACTGAGCTCCTTTATTTAAGAGATGAGTGAAGGGGTGGCACTTATCTACCAAATATCATATAAATTGATAGATGGCCTATAGTTTCCATTGAAGGCTCATTAACTGCTTCAATTTCTTAGGAGGAAGCATATCAACAATTGCTTTCACTTTAGTATGGTCTACCTCAATGCTTCACCTAGAGACTATGAACCCTAAAAGTTTGCCTAAGGTGACTCCAAATACAAATTATATAGGGTTCAATTTGAATTTATATTCCTTGAGCCTCTCAAAAATCCTTCATAGGACCATTGGATGTTCTGCTTGAAGCTTTATACTTTCTTACTATGTCATCCATATAGTCTTATACAAAATCATGTATAATATCATGAAATATGACTATCATGGCCCTTTGGTAAGTGGATCCCACTTTTTTAAAACAAAAAAGAATTACTTGGTAGTAGATTGTCCCCCATAGATTGATAAATTCAATTATATGTTGATCTTTAAGAGACATTTTAGTTTGATTATGGCCAAAGAAACCATCCATGAGGGAAATTATCTCATACCATGTATTATAGTCCACAATCATGTCAATATTGGGTGAGGGAAAGTCATCTTGAGGACATGGCTTATTTATATCCTAGAAGTTGGTAAAGATTCTTATTCCTCCTTTTGGTTTGGCAATAGGGATAGTATTAGAGATCCACTCAAAGTAGTCAATTGGTTGAATAAATCTATCCTCAAAGAATTTTTATAATTATTATTTGAGAAACAATGCTACCTTAGGGTGAATTTTGTGGAGTTTCTATTTTACTAGTTTGGCATTCAGATGAACCACTAATTGATGTACCACCAAGGTAGGCTCCAACCTAGGCATGTCATAATAGATCCAGGCTAATACATCTATATATTCTTTGGGAATCTCAATGAGGATTTGTTGCTCTTCAGATGTGTAAATTTCCCCTAGTTTGAAAATTATAGGATTTTCATTTATCTTATTATTTACTTCTATGACCTCTTAAATGAGAGAAGGTTAGTTATCCTAAAGATATGTTGGGGGTGGTGGTAATTCTTCTCTTGAAGAAAATTCATCTAGAAGTTGTGCATCTAATTCTAAATAAGACTCTTGCTTATCAGGAGTTGACTAGATTTATTCCATATTTGGAGAGGGATCATTTTCATCATATTCATCTTCTTTGATTTGATGTAGTGACTCTTGTGTCTCTCTAAAATAAGTATACTCATTTAAATGGACAATGAATCATTTCTTGTGGTCTCTTGATGACATGAAATCTTGAGATCCTAGATATTCAAATGATAGCCTCATCATTTTGGAATACATCAAAAGATGGATCATTCTTCTGATCCTAGTTTATGAGTGTGGGGTAGCAAAGGGAGATGTTGATGGTGGAAATGGTAATTTCAAATAAGAGGTTTATGATAGCTAAGTATTCATAAAGATTATAGATAGAACCAATCTCAACTTCTTCATTAGAATTAGACTCTTCAAGAACCAAATAAGTATCCATAAAAATAGTGTTTAGGTCAATGCCTTATGGTTTGTACCATATGCCAAGACATTTTAGATGTTCCTAAACCATGATAGGTTCTATCCTACCTTATTCTTCTCTACCTAGTCCTTTGCCCTTATAGTTCATGTTCTGAAACATTTGTTAAAGTTGGGGGTATTTCTATCAGTGAAATTCTAGGGCATCATCTTTAAGAATAAGCCATGAATAATCAAGTTTTTTAGAACATTCATTTGATAACATACCTCCACTTTTGAAGATGATGGACCCAAATTACATGAATTAGGGTTTGGTGGACTATGGCCCCCACAACTATAAGAAGATATATTATGCCTATGAATGGCCTCTCATTATTGTCATATGCTTTAATAATTATTAAAGTGGTCCCTAATGATGATTTAAAATACCCTAACTTCTTAAGAAAGCCAAGATTACACAAATTTAGGGTTGATCCTTTGACTATAAGTACTTGGGGGATTTTGTACATTGGTGATGGAGATTTAAATTAATAATGGATAAATATGGTGAGGGCCTATGGGTGGCATATATTGGGCATTGAAGGTGATTTATTGGGAATGGGATAAATGACCCACCAAGGACTAAAATTAACTTGTGTCAATATCTATAGGGAATTTTAGTTTATTCAAGACTTGATTTAGTATCTCCTAAAGGAGAAACGATGTATTGAGAAGATCCATAAGAGAGATTTGGGTCAGAGTCTTCTTAAGTTATTGAATGATATCATATGATTTATATAAATAAATATAGACCTTATTATCAATATTTACTTTTTGAGATGAGGAGGTGGATGGGTCCTTTGGAGTCCTTTAGGAACAATGATTTTACCATGTCATATAGTGACTACAAAATTAGTTATTGCCCTATTAATTTTAAGGATGGTGCATGGCGGATGTGCAAGCTCTTGGGGGCCTTAGATTTTGATGGTATTAATGTAATGGTATGGAATGTAGTGATAGTTAGTTATATTGGAAGTGGAGGCTTGAACCTAATCCTTTTGTTGTTTCTTCCACCTCTGATCATGCTTAGGTAATGGGTCCTGATATATACCTAGTTACTAGTTTTAGTATTGACTTGTTGGACTCTCCCCTTAAACTTATATTTATCAATTTTCCATTAAATCTTGGATGAAGTAAATTTATTTTATATATTTCTCAATATCATACCTTTTGACTCTATGATATTGATAACATTTATCTTCTCGATGCCAGTCAAGATGTGGCTTGTTATCATCTGATGGTCAAATTTTAGGGAGAGTGATCATATTAGCAGCAAGTAATTTTTGTAAGACCATTTTTATGAGTACACTAACATTAGTTATATGCCTTTTTCCACTTGGTACAATTATACTAGAGACATTTTAATTTTTAATAGTAAGGGGAGATTTATGTACTATTTGTACATTTTTTAAGTCCATGACACCATCTAATACTACATTTTTATTCTTGTTGAAGACTTTAGGTTTGCCTGAGAAAGTATTATCTTAGTTCTGACCTTGTTCATTTTAGGTATATAATTTAATTGTCCCCTTTTTAACAAGTGATTTTTCAATCTGAATACCATTCTCTATAATTTCATCAAAAGATTTAGCACATTGTAGTTTTAATTGAGATTTCAATTTAGTATTGATATTATCAATAAATATTTTTTCTTGCTCTTTTTTAGGGTATGTATAATAGAATCAGCTAGCAAGGCTTCACCATTGTATAAATGATGCTAAGTTCTCCCCATTTATTTGTCTTGTGTTGTAAATATAAATACTGGAGATGTCATACTCTATATTAAAAGAGAAATGTCACACGAATTTATCTATAAGCTTTCCAAAATTAGAGATGGACCCTTTTGGTAGATGCATGAACTATTCTAATGCGGGTCTTGTGAGACTTTTGGGGAAGAGTCTAAGTAGATAAGCATCATCATATATGACCTCATGGCATGTCACATAGAACTATTTAACATGGTCATGTGGGTCCCCTCTCCCCTTATATTTGTCAAATTTAAGAATCTCAAAGTGTGTCAGGAAGAGCATTTTCAAGATGCTCATATCCAGTGGAGATGTGAAGAAGTCTTCATACTTATATCTCTTTGAATGAGTGAGAGGGTCAATATTTTGAAGAGTTTATTTCATCATCCTCCAATCTTGGGTGAATGAAGGATCCATTAAGGGATTATAGGTTTTTATTGTGATTTTTGCTGGTCTTAATGGATTAGGATGAGGGTTGGAGGTTCATCTTGGTGATGTGGGTCTTTGGTTTTCAATACAAAATTTAGATACAAGGGAATTAATTTGTTAGGTTAATTGATTGAGGTGATATTCCAAGGTGAATATACTTATTTCATCCTTAATGTGGTTATTTTATGGGGGTTCTTCTTCTTCTCCTAATTCTTGTTTAAGGTCTACAAGGTTGGGTTCCCCCTATTCTTGGTTAGTGTTATTAGGATGAGGTGGAGTATTAGGCCTAGACGATGGATATATAAGGTGTTTTAATAGACTTAGATTAAATGCAAGGGTAATTTATGCCCCATTCTAATGACTTGGGTAAAAATTTGATCATGGTTATCATATATGTATTGGTATAATTGTGCTCTAACCTCACCACTATTAAAGATTCATTTTTGAAATGTTCCTCTTCTCTAAGAGTGTGCATATTGCTCTATGTTTATTTATCATCCTAACTTTGTTCACCTAGATTCATAAAGGTATCATTCTATTAGTTTGATACTTTTCCCATTCTTAGTATTTTTGCACAAGTTTGGATAGGCATGATGAATAATGAGGGTGATGTGAGAGTGATTGTGTGTTGTTTTGATGTAAGACAAGAGGGAGAGTGACTTTTAACAATAGACTTGTCTTAAAATCTTAGGCTACAGTGGTCAAGAGATATGATATGGGTGTGGTAGGATTTGGAATGAAATATTGAAGATTAAAGTGATCAAATATTAGCAAGGTAACAACCTTAAAGGTTTGATCTAGTAGGGAGAGTAAGGGATGAGATGGCTAAATGCCCCTTCTAACTAGTAAGATGATGATTGGATAGGTGCTAGGTACGAATAAGAAAGATGATAAGATGATGGGGTGATAGATAATACCTAAATATTAGCAATCCAAGTTTCACCCTCTAAAGGATATTGTTAACTTTTTCTTCAAACTTGGACTAATATAGGATTGGCTTGAAGGTTATGGGTTACCTATAGTCAGATCAAACCTCTTGATTATAGGGCTAGCTCTCCTGGTACATCTATTTATCTTAGTTCACTAAGATATACTACTATTGGGGTGAAAAGGGATAAAAGTGCATAAAATAAATATATTCTAAGGAGTGTTGATGCACTAATATGATCATTTAACCACTCGAATTGACCTCAACAAACACTAATAAGCAATACAAGTGACTGAATCTTCTAACACCAAAGACTCCTATGCAAAAGTGTTTCACATAAGGGTTGAAATAAGTGGTAAAAACATGAGGTTAATGATGTAAGGCTTGGATCAAGGAACTTATCAATCAAAATCTCCACTTTGAGCTTAGCCACTTATCATTTAAACACTATATATGACATGCATAAGATCATATACTAGTAAATAGGTGAAATTAAGATTTTCCAAGGGAGGAAAACTACCAAATGTTTAAATAAAACTAATATAAAACACTAAACCAATATCAAAGAGTATGAAAATAGTCATTTGTATTAACTTAAGAGGATACAAAGTGCCAATCTAGGTAGAGTCTCCTCATACCCAGGTGAGGGATATAAATAAAGGCCTTAATATATAGTAGAATGGGAATGGATAGAGAGAGAATGGCATAGAAATGAGAGGTAGGGGTCATAAATGACCATAGTCCACTCATTACTTTAGTTAAAATAGTTACAATAGTCATAACAACCCCCCAAATGACTCTTCATGTGTTGGTCTCTTCAATGACCCCTTTAGGTGTTTAGGTGGAGTGGTGATGTGGTTGAATTGTTCAACCTATATTAAAACATGGATACACACCTATTTGGTGAAATAAATCATCTTCTTAGTAGTTACAACATTAATGAGATGTAATTAAACCATCATAAAGCTATAGTAGCGTATCCTCTTTTTGAGAATATTAATCAAGTCAAGAAACTAATTTATTTATCAATTATGACCATGGAATGTGCACTTGCCTCTTTCAATGCATCAGTTATATGGTGTAATGAATATGTGTTGACTCACTTCATCAACCCTTTACACCAAATTTGATATCTCCTTGTTAATCAAGTAAGTCTATTAGGCCAATTAGGCTTAGTTACCTAGCTATTTGTATTTGATAGCCATGAAAACCTATATGAGACCTTAAAATCATATGAATGAGTGATTTTTATGTCTGAAACAACATTATATACTATGATATAGGCATTTTTGAGTAGTTCACACTTGTAAACTTGCTAAACTAGGTGACTAGGTCACCTCTTTCACATCTGTAGATTGGCTATTTAAAGGAGAGTTACAGAGGCATTTATAGGTAGATTAATAGATATATGGTGTACTAAAAATATGAAACAAGTTTCAAAACTCCCCCTCCAATGATTGTCATCTTTCAAAATAGATATGCACCTTGCAAACTTCATAAAACCTTGAAAAAGTACTATTTTTTGACAAATTTGTATAGTGTATATATAAACTAGTACCATGGGTATGGTATCCTCTAAGGGTAATTTGTGTTTTAGGTATTTTTAGGGTCATTTTAAGAGTGTTTGAGTGAAATTTTATCCATTTTTATCAAGTATGGTTTGTCTTAAGGTTTAAGCAGGGTTTTGGAGGTCTACCATATTAACAGTGGTTCATAAAGATGATACAAATAATCCAAAAATTATGGTCATGGATCTATAGTAAATATAACCCCATAAAACATCTGAAAATATTAGGTTTCCATCTAGCTAGTGTGGAGAGATATGAGTATAAGATGGTAGACTTGTAGTCCTCTACAGGCCTTCTGGGCATGTCTATAGTCTTAACCTTTGATCATAAAATTGGACCTCTCAACCTAAATAATTATACCATGGATCTCAAGTGTGTTTGGGTCCTCAAATCAGACTAAGATAATTGGCCTTGAGTCCTTTTGTGATGAGAGATACAACATATGAAAGTGTAGTTTGAGGTAACTATGTAAGACTGTGGAATTTAAGATGGTGATAAGACTGAGTTTGGTCATTATATTACATTAATATACTTGAAACCACATAATTAGGACCTTAAATTAATTATTTTAACCCTTAATGATGTCCACTCTACCCAGTATGGTCTGAGTGTGTTTCAAATGTGATGATGGGTCTCAATTTCTAAGATTGGCTTTTTTACCAAAAAGGCCTAGATTGAGAGTTAGGGGTCTAATTGTCTTGTAGATGAATTTGAGGGATAAATATCATCATAATACCCCCATTATCACATAATTATATCCCTTTTTATTACCTTCAAGTATTTAACTCTAACTATGCTCCCCTTTCTCATAAGACTACTTATAGGTATGCTTGTTAGCATGGGTGTTTGGTAGTGTTATGGGGTTTGAGTAGGATCTTCCTCTATTAATTATAGATATGATGGAGTTTAAGACTCATATAATTAAATTAAAATATTTAACACACCCTTAGGGTAATATTTACTTCAAATCCATTCTTGCATATCCTCATCTCCCTTGCCCAGGGTTTACACATAATTAAGCCTTTGTAACTATTGGTTATGAGTTTAGTGCTCTATCCCATCTAACCTAAGTCTATAATAATAATAATAGAAAATTTTTATTCCTTTTTTAATTCTCTTTATATCTCTTTAGACTTCTATCAATCCTTCTAAATGTATGGATATCTTAATTCATGTATACAGGCCTGTATAGGCCTATTTATGATTTTTAAGGCCTAATAGGCCCTTTTTTACCATCAAGGGATAAAGTAGTCCAATGGAGAGATTTAGATTCATTCATAAAAAAATACATCCCTGATTTCAATTATCTTAATAGTTAATTTCATACAAGGTTCAATGTTACCTTCCTTTTCTGATGTTTCTAGCATGTAGGTGGTAGTCAGGGCCCTGACTACTGTAGGTGTAAGTGGTAAGTTTTATATTTACTATCTTGAGTTATTCATCATCATGATAAATTTATACAAATTTTTAATTCCATAATTATGTGTTTATAATATTTAGGTCACTTCAAAATCAAATGTCCTTAATTTGATATATACAGGCTTGCTTAGGCCTATTAGACCTAACAAGCCTAGGGAGACCATGACATTCAGTTGAATTTTCCTTTATTAAAGTTGAGGTTTTAATTATTATGAAACCCATATTTCAAATTTATTACCTTCCTTTCACCTTATTCATTAATCATAATCCATCATATTTCACTTTCTAAACCAAGTAGCCCTAATTGTAGGGGATAACTAGGTTTTTGACTATGTATAGGTGTGTTTAGTATTTACTTTAACCATTATAGATATATATCATAGTGAATCCAATTTTTCATCTCCCTAACTCCTATTAATATACCCTCATGTCTCAGGCACTCCTTTCTAGGGATTCATAGTTTAACCTTCTTTTAGTAACTTTGCTTGTAGGTGACTTTTCTGCCTGTTAGGACTATGAGTGTAACATTTGGGGGATAGACTATGAAAAATCTATTTTTTTTATCATGAGTTGTATTTTTATGTTTATAACCTATTTTTAATCTTATTTACCTTCAATATAGGGTTACTCATTCAAGTTATCCTCACCTACATTCAAGCTTGTAGAAGCTTTTCTAGGCCTCATCTGCATGTATACCTCACTTGAGGAGTGACTTGATGACTATTTGAAAAAGATTAACATGATAATGGCCTTTATTCATCTTATGACCTCTTAAATCTTCTTAAAAATTTATTTATCATTAATATTTATCCCATTTCACCACTGCAACCTTGTGTATACACCTTGAGGTCCTTGACTAATCTTGCCTTCTCTTTGAGTGAGTTTAGTGTGTGGTTATTGATGGATCCTATTTGCCCCTATTGTCTTCATTTAAATTATCCTTTATGATCTTATACAACTCATTAGGGAATCTTAATGTCTTTAATGCTTCAACCTAATAGTGGCACCTCATTCCCTTATCTTGGACAATAGGCTTGATGTGGCTAGACGAGGGTTTCTTTGCATAGTGGTCTGAGAGTGAGGATGGTTGGTGTATAGGGAAAATGATGAAGATAGGGAAAATTAGTGTAGATCCTAGTTCAAATATGAAGCTTATACATATTCTTATTAGATAACTTCAAGACTTTTTATAGGTACTTTTCTCCCACTTGTAAGGGAGATCACTCATCATCTAAGACACTCATAGTAAAATAGGGATTAAAGGGTTAATTGACCTGATGGTGGCTTATTTTAGTTCTTGAGAAGGCAAAGGAGGTCTAAAAGGCCTCAAAGAACTGATACTATAACCTAGAGACACCAACACTTCAATACTCATGCACTAAAAGTTCTTGCAACTTGAGAAAGCAAACTACAATCTATAAATGAAGGAAACCTAGAGATTTTCTTGTTTTCACACTCCAACACATGTGAAACATGGGTGGAGGGTGATGGAGATGAGCTATGAGGATATATATAACATGAATCAAGCATTGGTTCTTAAAAAAACTTCAAATATACACCAAAACTGATGCCATTTCAACTCCTTGCATAGATGAATAAGCTCGTTAGAGTGGCCAAGTTGTTAACATTTGTTCATAAAGATCAGGACATGAACCTGTAGATAAATGATATGAATAATAAAGTTAAGGGACCCCATTCCTCTACCAAAGAGACTATCTCCCCATTTTATTTATCCTATCTGTTCTATCCTCAAACCTAAAGGGCTCTACCAAGCTGTAAAAGAGCTCAATGGAGTAAGAGGGTTAATTTTTAGCTTATATTGAATCCTTTGATCATGAAACTCAACTATAATACCTACCATGACACCACCTACAATCTATGACTCTCCTTTGTATGGACTAACTGCACAAGTCCATACAACCTACTAAAAGACCTAAAAAACTCTCATTTTCCTATAATTTTCCATGTTTCTAACCTTGAACCATTATTAAAAAGTAAGAGTAGGTAAAATAGGAATCAGGTAATACATTAAATCTCATGGTATGAATTAAGGGGTTAAAAAGGTATATTTAGCACATGTGGGGCTGATTTGGCTAGTTCAAAGTGAATATGAGCCTTAAAGTGGACCCTTATGGATATGAAACAGGTGAGTCATGACCATATGGTAATAAAGGGATCTTTTCAAGACCTTATATAAAAATTTAATCAAAACACTTCCCCATTTCTAAAGTTTTCAATGCAAATAAACTCATATGAGGAATTTGAGGGTCTTAAAAGGGATAATCAAGGCTTGAGATAAGATTAAATGGATAAACCATGAACAGTGACATTAAACACAATAATAGATCTTCATATTATGACCTTGGATAAGGCTTAACACCCTTACATCCTAAAAAAAAATTTTCTCCTCAAGCAATGGCATCAAATAGGTCTGAAATCATAAGGGCTAGCAACCTTAAAATACCTAAAATACCTAAACTACCTTAACTTTTGCTAAAAGACCCTTAATTTTATCAAATAATGTTCAAACCATCACTAAACCTCATGAGACATCTTGACACTCTCTTGTTACCTCAAGGATCAACACAACCATTGTCACATCACCAAAAAGACCTTAAAATAATTATGATGTGATGAGTTTACAAGATGGATCTAGAACACATAATGACACTTCTAACAATGTTACCAAGGTTCAAAATAGGATCAATAAGGACATGCCCATGTAAGAGATCATCATGTGTAGGCTTGGGTGGTTTTCATAGAAATTTTTTGGTTATAAGGGTTGGAATTTTTCCTAGGAGGCCAAATTGCCAACATTTTTTGTGATCACAGGGGTTGACCAGCCTGCTGGTCAAGGGAACCCCACTCATCTTCATGACAATGATGACTCATATATGGTAATAATAATTGATGACCATTCTTATATTGATAAATATATTAGCACCTATGACACCTTTAAGAATAAAAAAAACTAACAAGACACAACAAAGAAAATAAAATAAATAACACCTTACACCTAAGAAGAAAATAATAGAGACACCAAAACAACAAAGGGAATAAACCAAAAACTGTGTTTGACACACTTATTGAGACAAGATAAGAAACTAATAGAAACAAATAACTAGAAGACACATTATTTCTCCTCTAGGATCAAAAGGGAAACTCCTTTGATCAAGTTGGCTGCATGAGGTCAAATTGTTATGTGTTGATTCGGATCCAACCAAGCATTGTTCATTGTATGAGGATTCCCACTTGCATCTGGAGGTATTGGCATGTTCGTGGCTCCTTAGGAGAGAAACTAGAACTCCTTGGTCCACTCTTAGGTGCACATATTTTCTAGGTGAGTCAAGTACCCAATCATAATCATCCTATATCTATCTACCTTCCATGATTATCCTTATCTCTATCTCAATCATAATATACTCTTGATATATCATGTATTGGTTGGTGCTTTCACTCTGATGTACTACTGCATCAAACACTTCATTATTCATTTTATCACCTTGGGTCTACTATTTTTGTGGGTAACATTTGATAGGGTCAATAGCTGATTCATCTTCAACATGCTCTATATGAGGTGTGAGTCCTTGAAAGGTCTAATATTCATTACAAATGCTCATGTACTATGGCCAAAGGTCACCATTATCACTTTGAAACTCCTTACTATCATGATCATACTTAAAAATCTCAATAACCATTGGGGTCTCATGCCCATCAATAAACTCATCTTGGTGGCCAATAATTGGTCCTTTATCTTTAATGAATCTAGGAGCTTCCTAAGCACATACCTTTTCTTGGATGTTTGAAGAGTTTATAAGGATACCTCCTTGCCTTGTAGCTATTGAAATTTGAATAGATACTTCACTCTCACACTCATCAGGGCTATCATGATAAAGAGTGGTTGTTATGTCATCAAGGAGCTCTTGGGTATCATCTTCTTCTTGTCTAATTGAAGTGTCTTTTCATTTTTACTCAAATCATCTTCATCCTCTATCCATATATTAGGATCTCCTTCACTTGTCTCACAAAGGAGAGGATCCTTCTCAAGGAGTGGCATGGAGGACCCTTAAAAGAGTACAAGTAGAGAAGCCAAATATGGTGGTGTCATGGATGCTTCATTCTCCTTACTCAACTGCTCATCCTTAACAACCATCATATCCTTTTTATACTACACATTGCCTTGAATAGATATCCATGATGGAAATGTATTGGATTCTTGAGGTGGGAGGGATAGGTGATGAGTAGTTTTTGATTTATCTCTAACTTTAATACCTTGGATTGTGTTTGAATGATCTTCTCTTACCTTTGACTATATCACTTATTTCCAAGTTGGAAACTTAGATGTAGGAGATTATTATTTTGGTTGTGTTATAGCCTTGGGCATAAATGGAGGATTTCCTATTGGGATTGTATTGCTCTTACAACTACCACTAACTGATATAGGTGTTGGTCTACAAGTTCAATTTGCTTTGTAAGGTGAGCCTCAAAATTAATAACTATCTAATTGGAGGTCTCCTCATGTTGATAAAAATGTGAATGGCCTTGAAAATTATGCTATGAATCATGGAACTTAGCCTTATTAAGACACACTTTTCCCAAATTTTGAGCTTTCTCTTTGACAGACCTCCAAGTAAGAAAAGTTGGCAAGGTTTATGAGGAACTTTGAGGGTTTTGACACATTTATTTGAGAATCTTGAGGGGGAAAGGGAAGTTCAATGGAGGACTAATGTGATATGAAAGAGGGGACATAATATTGATAATGTTAAACTTACTACCCATCATGGACTATCAACCTCTCTTCAATGCTTGAAACTAAACCACCTACGTCAAACATATCACCATTGACTCCTGAATGAATTTATCTCATGAAAAATTCCTATTCTTTCTTAGCTTGATGTAATAAGGCTCTCATGCTCTCAATCACATGCCTAGAGATTTCTTGTCCATATATATTTTGTGTGTCAACCCTCACCATATATCTTTCATAGCCTAATAAGGTCTATTTGAGGTTTAAAGAAGATTAGTTTGAGGCACGGGTGGGATGTCAAGAAGGTGAATAAGACTCATAAGGAAGATGATAATATTTATAATAGGGAGGATAATTATATGGTTGACAAAGGTCAGTATAAGGTTGATGAGAGTCATAATGGGATTGGAATAAATCATAGGGTTGATGATAAAGAAGTGTGTAATAGAATTGTGCCCCATATACAACCATAAATCATCATTAAGAACATGTATAAAAATGTAAATTATGAATGAGAACTTATCTTACCCTTGAAATGATGACCTTTGATCACCCTTGTCATGAAATTTTAATTGCAAACCTGACATATGAGTGTTTGAATCTGTTTGTGATGGCCAAGATGCTAATGTGAATGCTCCAATGCTTGAATTTAGTCCCACTAGGCATGCTATAAATATTAATAATGAAATTTTTACCCTCTAAAGGAGATTTTTCACTTATGATTCAAATTTGGACTAACATGGGATTGGCCTAAAGTTTGTGGGTTGCCTATAGTTAGACCAAACTTCTAGATTATGGGGCTAACTCCCCTGGTGCATCCATTTTGCTTAGTTCACTAAGACCTACTACTATTGGGGTAAAAATGGATACGAATTTCATAAAAATAAATATTTTATAAGGGATGGTGATGAACTAATATGATCATTCATCCACTCAAATTGATCTAAAAAAATACTAGGAAACAATACAAGTGACTAAATCCTCTAACTCTAAGGACTCCTATGCAAAAATGTTTCACATAAATGTTTCACTAAGTGGTCAAAACATTAGGGTAATGATGGAAGTCTTAGATCAAGGTAGTTATAAAAAAAATATCCACTCTAATATTAACCACTTATCATTCAAAAACTATATGTGACCTACATAAGATCATATACTCGTAACTAGGTGAGATTAGGACCTACGAAGGGAGGAAAACTACCAAATGTGAAAATAAAACTAATAGAACACACTAAAGTAGTATAAAAGAGTCTAAAAATATTCATTTATATAAACTTCAAAGGTTAAAAAGTGCCAATCTAAGCAGAGTCTCCTCATACCTAGATGTGGGATACAAATCAAGGCATTAAGGCCTAAATATATAGTAGCATGAGAGAGAGAGAGAGAGAGAGAGAGAGAGAGAGAGAGAGAGAGAGAGAGAGAGAAGGGGTCATAAATGACCATAGTCCACTCATTAGCTCAATTAAAATAGTTAAAATAGTCATAAAATCCCCCAAATGACTCTTTATGCATTGGTCTCTTCAATGACCCATTTAAGCATTAAGGTGGAGTGGTGGAGGATATGGTTGACTTGTTAAACCTCTCTTAAAGCATGGATACACCACTATTTGGTTAAATACCTCCTCATCCTGGTAGTTATGACATTAAGGATATGTAATTAATCCATCATAAAGCATATAACAATCCATCCTCCTTTTGAACATGTTGATTAGGTTAAGAAACTAACTTTTATCTCCATTATGACCATAGAATGTGCACTTACCTCTCTTAATGCATTAGTTATATGGTGTAATGAATCTATGTTGACTCAATTCATCAACCCTTTATGCCAGATTTGATATCTACTTATTGACCAAGTAGGTCTATTAGACTAATTAAGCCTAATTACCTAATTGTTTACATTTGATGGCCATGAAAGCCTATATGATACCTTAAAATCATATGACTAAGTGACTTTCACGTCTAAAAAAATATTATATACCATGATAAATTACTTTTTGAGTATCTCACACTTGTAAACTTACTAAACTAGGTGACTAGGTTACCTTCTCCTTCACATCTATAGACTGGCTATTTAGAGGAGAGTTATAGAGGTAATTATAGGTATATTCTTGGATATATAGTGTTTTAGGAATATTAAACAAGTGTCAAACCCCCCCTTCAATGATCAATATCTTTTAAGATATATCTACACCCTACAAACTTCACAAAACCTTGAAAAAGTACCTATTTTGTAACAAATTCGTATAGTATCTGCACTGACCAATATTATGGGTAGGGTCTCCTCTAAGTTTAATTTGTGGTTCAGGTATTTTTAGGATCATTTATGAGTGTAATTATTTCCATTTTTCTTAAGTTTGATCTATTTTAGGTTTAAGTAGTATTTTGGAGGTTTACCATATTAACGATGGTTCATAAAGATGAGACCTCCAGTCCTAAACTTATGGTCATGGATGTTTATTATATAGACCCCCCTAAAACCTTTGACAAGCTTAGGGTTCCATGCAATTGGTGTGGAGAGCTATTAATATAAGATGGTAGACTTGTAGTCCTTTATAGGCCTTTTGGGCATGTTTTTAGTCTTAAAATTTATTCATAAACCTATACCCCTAAACCTAACTCCTTATATCATGGATATCAAGTATGTTTGGGTCCTCAAATCTTGCTAAGATCATTGACCTTGAGTCTTTTTGTGATTAGAGATCCAAGCATCTAAAAGTGTAGTTTGAGGTGATTATGTAAGACTGTGGAATTTGAGATGGTGATAAGACTAAGTTTGGTCATTATCTTGTATTATTATTCTTTAAATCACCTCATTCAGCCCTAAAAAAACCTATTATACCTCTTCATAATGTCCACTCTACCCAGGATGGTCTAAGTGTGTGTAAAATGTGATGATGTGTCCTAAGGCCTAAGACCAACTTTTAGGCCACATAGGCCTAGACTGAGAGTTAGGGGTATAAATAGATTGGAGATGATTTATGGATATAAATCTAATCATAATACCCCTTATCACCTGATTATATCATTTATTATTACCTTTAATTATTTAACTCCAACTCTGTTCCCCTTTCTCATAAGATTGCCTATAGGTCTGCCTACTAACCTAGGTGTTTGATAGTGGTATGGGGTTTGAGTAGGATTTTAATCTCTTAAATATATATATATATATATATATTATTTATTTTAATACTCTTATAACTCAATTCCAAGGTTGAACACACCCTCAGGGATAATATTTTCTTCAAATCCATTCTTACATATCCTCATCTCGCTTGCATAGGGTTTACATGTAGTTTAGCTTGTCTAACCCTTGGGTCTAAGTTTAGTGATATATCCCATATAAAATAAGTATATAATCATCATGTAACATTATTATGACTCTCTAAATCCTCTTAATATCTCTTTATACTTATATCAGTCCTTATAAATGTATGGATATATTAATTCATGTACACATGCCTATATAGGCATGTTTAAGCTTATTTAGGCCTAATAGGCCCTTTTTTGCCTCAGGGGATAAAAAATATAATGGAGAGACTGAGATTCATTCCTAAAATTAATACATACCTACTTACAATTCTCTCAATATTTAATTTCATACAAGGTTCAATGTCACCTTCCTTTTCTGATGTTTCTATCCTGTAGGTGGTAACTAGGGCCCTGACTGTTGTATGTGTAAGTTGTAAGTTTTATATTTGATATATTGAGGTACTAATCAACATGAGAAATTTATCCACCTTATAACCTACCTAATTAGTTTTTTCCAATCTTCAATCATTTTAAAATCAAATGTCTTCATTTTGATGTATACAGGCTTGATTAGTCCTATTAAACCTAATAGGCCTGGGTAGACCATGATGTTTAGTTGAGTGTTCCTCTATTAAATTTGAGGTTTTCATGATTATGAAAACACTATTTCACCTTTATTACCTCCATTTAACTTTTTTCATTAATTAGAATCCATCATATTTCATTTTCTAAACCAAGTAGGCCTAGTTATAGGGGACAATTGGGTTCTTGACCGTGTATAGGTGTGTTTAGTATTTCCTTTACCAATTAGAGATATTAATAACCATTAATAAAATGTTTCATATCCCATAATTCCTCTTCAGATACCCTTAGGTCTTAGACACTCCTTTCTATATGGATTCATAGTTCAACCTTCCTTTAGTAACTCTACTTGTAGGTGACTTTCTTACCTGTCAGGACTATGAGTGTAACATTTGGGGGATATAATATGAACACTATGTTGTTATAATGATTTATATTTTTATGTTCATAACCTAACTTTTATCTTATTTAACCTCAAGACAAGGTTCCTCATTCAAGTTCTCCTCACCTACAGTCAGGCCTATAGGTGGTTCTCTAGGCCTAAACTACATGTATACCTCACTTGAAGAGTGATTAGATTCCTCTTTGAAAAAGGGTAGTGTGAAAATGGAATTTTTTGATATTTTGACCTAATAAATCTTATTCAAACCTCTTTATCATTAGTATTTCTCCTATTTCACTGCTACAACCCTATGTATACACCTTGAGGTCCTTGACTGATCTTACTTTCTCCTTGAGTGAGTCTAGTGTGTGGTTCTTGATGGACCCTATGCATCCATATTTTATTCATTTCCATTCTCATTCATGAGTTGATATGACCCCTTATTTTCTCTTAATGTCTTTAATATTTTAACCTAACAGTTGTACCTAATTCCCTTAGCTTGAATAATAGGCTTGATGTGGCTAGATGAGGGTTACTTTGCATAATGGTATAAGAGTGAGGATGATTGGTGTGTAAGGAAAATGATGAAGATAGGAAAAAAATAGTGTAAATCATAGTTCAAAGATGAAGCTTATATATATACTTCTTGGATAACTTCAAGACTTTCTACAGGTACTCTATTCCCACATTCAAGGGAGATCACTCATCATCCAAGACAATAATACTAAATCAGGGATTAAAGGGTTTTTTGGCTTCATGGTGGCTTATTTGAGTTCTTGGGAAGGTATAAAAGGTTAAAAGTCCTTAATAAACTCATACTACAACCTAAATACACCAACACTTCCATACTCACACACTAAAAGTTCCTACAACCTGAAAAACTAAACTGTAGTCTATAAATGGAGAAAACCCAAATATTTTCTTGCTTCTATACTCCCAAACATGTGAAACATGGGTGGATAATGATGAATATGATCTATGAGAATTTTTATAACACACATCAAGTATTTATTCTCATAAAAACTTCAAATATGCAATAAAACTTATGCCATTTCAACTTATTGCATAGATGAATAAGCTCATTGGAGTGGCCAAGTTGTTAATTTTTTTTCATAAATATCAAGCCATTAATGTGAAAAAAAATTCTATGAATAAAAAATTCAAGGGACCCCCTTCTTCTACCCAAGAAACCATCTCCCCATTTTCTCTATCCCAATTTTACTATCTTCAAACTTGAAGGGATCTACCTAGTTGAAAAAGAACTCGATGGAGTAAGAGGGTTAGTTTTGAGCTTTTATTCAATCATTTGATCATGAAACTCAATTAGAATACCTACCATGACCCCACCTAAAATATCTAACTCTTCTCTATATAGACTGATCGTACAAGTCCATACAACCTACTAAAAGACTTAAAAAACTCTCCTTTTCCTACATTTTCCATGTTTATGACCTTAAACCATTATTATCAGGTAGGAGTAGGTAAAATAGGAGTTAGTTAATGAATTAAATCTCATGGTAAAAATTGAGGGGTTGAAGAGGTACATTTGTCATGTGTGGGGCCCATTTGGCTAGTTAGAAGTGAATATGAGACTTTAAGTGGACCTTATGGATATGAAACAAGTGAGTCACGACCATATGATAATAAATGGATATTTTCAAGACCTTATAATGAAATTTAATCAAAAAATTTCCCCCTTTCTATGGTTTTTAATGCAAATAAACTCATATGAAGAATTTAAGGGTTTTAAAAAGGCTAATCAAGGCTTAAGATAGGATTGAATGGATAAACCATGAACAATGACATTAAACACAATAATATATCTTCATATTATAACCTTGGACAAGGATTGAAACCATTACATCTTACAAATAAAATTTTATCCTCAAGCAATGGCATCAAATAGGTCCAAAAACCATAAGGGTTAGCAACCTTAAAATACCCAAACTACCTTTACTTTTGCTATAAGATTCTTAATCTTATCAAATAATGTTTAAACCATCACTAAACCTCATGAGACATAGTAACACTTTCCTATTCCCTTAAGGATCACCATGAACAATGTCACATCACCAAAAATACCTCAAAACAACTATGATGTGATGAGTTCACAAGTAGGCTCTAAAATACACAATGACACTTCTAACAATGTTACCAAGGTTTAAAATAGGATCAATAAGGACATGACCATGTAGGAGATCACCATGTGAGTTCTTGGGTGGTTTTCATAGAATTTTTTTTGGTTATAAGGGTTGGAATTTGGCCTAGGAGGCCACATTTCCAACACTAATAAGGTTATATACTTTGATAATGTTTCATCAGGGATAGGATGGACAAAGTGATGACTAGGATTAGGAGTGATAGGTGACCACTATAGTTTATTTCCAAGATGAAATCTAATATTCAAGATAATGGTATGAAGATGATTTTAGTTTTGTTTTTTCATAAGATGGGGTGTGTCCTAAGAGTTCTCTAGGTATTTTTATGATAAAGGGATAGGCTGATTTGGCTCACAAATAGTATGGATCTTAGCACAACATGCACATAATCATGCCAAATCATAATCTCTATTATTAGTCAATAAAAAGGGTGTGTAACCTAATGATCACATAATTTAACATATTCATAGGTGAGGCTGTAGGCTGATGACCTATTACAAAATCTACCAAACCCTCTCAACCCTATCTACACTTGATGATCACTTGGGATTTGATCCTAACTCTATTTAAAAGTCACTTGTTATAGCTGATAGGTCCTAAACTAGGTTTATACAAAGGTGTCTAGGACATCCCTAAGATATGCAAGGTATATGGGGCTCAAATCCATGTAGGGTTCTATCTAATGCCTAGTTTAAAGAATTAACTCTTCACCTCCATGAATGACTTATATAAGGTCAATTGCTTAGCCTAATTACATTTGTCCCTAATATTTATAATTCACTAGAACATGGAGTTTGGTTGAATGTGCAATGATAAAATCTGTATCACCAACCCCTAATGACTAGGAAAGTGTGTGGGGATGAATTTCACATCACATTACACTCTTAGAAATTAAAAATGGTTGAAAATTAGATGAATAAACTATTTATTTGTTCAACTAAATAACTATGTGAGGGAATTAAGCAATCAAACAAGCAAAGATAGATTAAAATTATAGACTAATTACTGATCCTACAAGAAAATGTATTAGTAAACTATTTTAGGATTTATTGCTAAGGTTTCCTACATATAAAATGATTAGTAGTTTTAAAATAGTCAAAATTACCTTTGATCTACAAAACCACACTTGCACAATTAGTTAATTCAAAACCAATTCTAAAATGCACAAAATCATAACTTCTAGGTAATAATGCAACTTTACAATATACAATTTTGTTGATTGTCAACTAATCATAATCATATAGTTAGGCAAAACCACTTATGGTTAATGCAATACTGTAGGTTTAAGTCAATATGGAAATTCATGAAGTGTGGTTTTGCAACTTGAAGGAGACATAATAAATTTAGTAGCAGAATGAAAAATATCTACAAAGTGATTTGAACTATTTACAAAATGGACAAAAATATTAAAAAAAGATTATATTTCAATACTAACTAATTGGATACAATATTTAATCCCCTAAGTCTAAATTAACTATATATGCTCAATACCAATTGTAAGTGTCAATATCATAGTTTTCAAAATGTGGTTTTGATATCTAGAGAAAAGCTAGTAAAGTTCTAAGGCAAAATAACAATAGTTATAGATTATTACAGATTTAAAAAATGGTAAAAATTTTTACAAAATGATGATGACAATATTATATTATATTTTAACTAGGTAAGTATATTATTTAAAATATCTGAGTCAAAACTGATTATGTGTATTCAAATATGACTATGAAAATCAATATCATAGTTTTTGAAATGTGGTATTGTAAAGTATAAAGTTTTGATAATAAATGCATGATGAAGAGATATTGAAACCACTAATGAATATAAACAATTATTATCTTGTATATATAAATCTAAGTGTTTATTTCTAAGATCAAAAAACAAACTAACAATAACTATTATCTATTCCATACAAAACTGACCCTGCAACCTACAAAACTGTAGTTAGTAGTCAATATTGTTTTTGCAAATATGGGGTATTACACCAAGTAGTAAAAGGAGTATTTAAGAATGTTTGGATTTTTATATAAAATACTTCCCTCTTCTTTCAAGTAAATGACAATCAAATAGAGATAGAAAAACTATTAGAAAGCAAAAGTTAGTAGTGTAGGTTAATGATTTTATGTTTGGGTCAAAATCGCTTCTCCTAGAGGCAAAACCATGACTTAGAATCAATATCATGACTAGAAATATGTAGTTTTAACTAATATAAAATAGATACTATTATTAAAAGTGATAGAGTTTGATTTTAGCTCTACAAGATAGCCAAGTTAATACAAAACCAAAAAAAACAAAAAATATGGATATAAGGCTAAATTTTTAGACTTTAATACTATATTCCTTTAAAACCACACTTTTATAGACAAAACCATAAATAAAAATCAAATTCACCCTTTACAAGAGGCAGTATTATAATAAGTTAAAAACTTACCAAAAAATCCAACTGCTAGTGGTTATATTTTACAATTTATATAATACCATAACTAAAGTCTTCAATACCACTTGTGTAATATCATAGTTTATAGAGTAAAACCACACTTTGCTTGGGACATCAAAAACTGAAAAAAATTGGAGCCAACTCTTCATCCAACCAATCTTGCAAGATATTCTAACACATCTAACATGCACAATGATCAATTTAAAGGAGGGCTTTCACCATGATCACCAATGTATGATTGTATTAATGAGCTATGAATCAAAATAACTATGTAAAACACGTTTAATCCAAAAAAAAATAACATAAAAAAGAGAAAAATATAGGAACAATAAATAATTTAGGAATAAATCCTTACCATCACCTTGCTCTTCATATCTTCCCTCTAAGATTTTCCAACTGATTATCTAGGTCTATTTGACTTAGATGGCTTTAATGGCTTCTTTGGATGGTTGAGTGGATTGAAAGAGAGTGTGGGTACTTTAGGTGGCTGATATGTGGATGTAAGGAAGGATTGTGCATTTTATAATTATCTTATACATGCTCTAAACATGGCTATTTATAGGTTGATGGAGAAAGTTTAGAAGAATTTTTAATTCCTTTAGAATTTTCTAGTTTAGAGAGTTATAGAATTTTAGAGAGAGTTCTCTAGATCTAGAGAATTATAGATTATATTAAGGGATAATAGGGATTAGATAGGTTTTAATGAAATTTAAGGCTTATAAGGATGTAGGAAAGGCTAGGAGGGTAGGTTGGCTAGGGTGGTAGTTGGAAAAATTAAGAATTTTTAATTGTAAAGTGGACTAGTGGATAGTTAATGAGGTAGACTTAGTATTTAAGTGGGATGTTAGTAAGATAATGAGGTGATTAATTGTCGTAGGGGTGTATAAAGATTAGTAGGATGTAGGAAATGTTTAATAGGAAATAGGATTTTAAATAATTGTCTAGGATTATGGCTATAAGATAAATTAACAAGATTAGTAGAATAATTAGAGCAAGCAAGTTCAAGTGCATACATAAAACATAGATAAATTTGGTAGTGTGTCATATTTGGGTGAAGGAGGTTGAAGGTTCAAATATTGTTATTTTAAAACTAATGGTAAAAAACAACATTCAACTCCCTATATATGGGGTATATAGGAATTACATAAATTTAGGGCCTATATATATATCCATGGTCTCGATCTCCTAGAGAGTTTCCATATAGATTAAATGGGGTTCAATGTGAAGGGGGAGGGGGAGCACCCCAATGATTGATAGGAAAGGCTGATAGCCCATCAAGTCAAGTAACGGGTCAAGTCACCTCACCAGATCATGTTGATGCCCCCCAAGAATATATGGAATATAATATCACAACCTAGAGTCTAAGAGTGAGATACCAGTTTGATTTAGTGCCAATGCCCACCCCTATATATAAAAATAAGGTACTCACTATGAGGATAGATATAGAAATAGAATAGTCATATATCCCTCAAATATATAGAGGAAGGGAATACCTATACATGAACCACTCTGTATATAGATACAATGACCCTAATATATGGGTTAAAAGGTAATAGGACATAGATATATGATATTATTAGAGTGAGAAGGTCAAGGACCCTTATCCTCTATGGGTTACTAAAGTAGGATCATCTCCATAGCTCAATATCTATTCTATTCACCATCTCCCTACTGGTAAGGGACATAGGACCCAAGGACTTATAAGTGTTATGATGGAATGGATAATGGTGAGGGCCCCTATATCTCTATTTGGACTAAGGGAAAGGGAACACAACCCCTAACCCCCACATCCCTCAAGACATATGGAAATTCAATGGAGTAGACTAGTCTAGTCTAGCATACTATTGAGTGCCCCTGTATCTATAGATGGAGGTAGATTCTAGTCACCAACTATAGTGTAGTCATATCTTAGTCATAACTCAAAGAATAAATGGATAGGGTGAAATATATAGATTGGTTATGCCAAAAATCAACTTTGACCATGAATTAATGAGATATTTTGATAGTGCTCACCATGATTTATTGGAGGGTGGCTCTCATTACCTCCCCTATCTACCATCTATATAGTCTAAGATGGGTGTTTGATAAAGGAATATTTCTTTACTTTGAGTTCCCACTAGTTTGTGGCCCTTCAATGTAGAGTATATCAGTAGTTGATTACACAATGGGTTGGGCATTTGGATAAGAATATCTGGTGGTCCCCATACCCTATATATAGATAGTCTTTCTCACGTTCAGTCTGAATAATAATATAGTGAATCGATAGGGAAAGGGGTGGGAGTATCATGTATATATGGAATAGTTATAGATATATAAGTTGGATGATATATAGGAGTGTCTAAGAGAACCATTTGATCATCTTATCATTCTTAGGATTTATTTTATAATTTCATATTAACATGTTAAATAATTTATATGACATTTATGGTGTGGATGCAAGTCAAAAAATTTATTATAAATTAGGGGCTTTCAAGTTCATGCACATGTACTTATAACTTCATAGATTTTAATTTTTGTCTTATTTGGTTCAACTAATATAGTTGTTCAATATCCATAAATCATTTCTACTAGAGCTCAAAATTTTGTTGAATAATAGGTCAGGTTGGGGTATGGGCTACTAGATTACAAGTTAAGCCCTATCCATATATAGGTATGGGCTACTACACTTGGGTATGGTCCCCCTATATTATATGGCTCATGGGATACTATTTGAATGCTTCATACATGTAGAAATATTTCTCTTATGATTGATATGGAAATAGGGACAAATAGGGTATATTTTCTCACTTGAATACTTGATTGAGTGTTTCTTGGTATGTTACCTTGTGAGTTGTATGTGATTTCTAGGTGTAGAATGAATGATGGTTTATCTTGCATATATACCAATCCATTTTGTAAATATCTTTCATCAAATCACATAGGCATACCTTTTGGATATGTTTATTTTTTAAATTAGATGAATTTTGGGTACTTGACACTTTGTAGGAGAATGGACAGTTGTTTTGACATATGAGTCCACTTGAGATGCAAGTGTTCAGGGAGCTAGAAAATAGGTACAGGTTTAAACTAGCAATGAAGTATAATAATCAAGTTTAAATATTTTTACATAGTATATAAGGATTGGGTCATCAAAATAATAATGGTCAAACTGAGAGATAATAAATTAGGCATAAATAAATAGTGAACACATGCCATTCAATAGTGGGAAGGTCTATAACTAAAAGCTACAACCATGATAGGTATTTTTTATGTGTATAAGAATAATATACTATATAAATTAGATTTTAGTATCTACATCTACTATCACATCCATATACTACATTTTTATGAATTTGAAATTGTTGATGATGATTTTTATAGACATTCATTATTCATTATAGCATATGTTGGCATACAAACAATCTATAATGTCATGATATACAATGGATCAATTGAAAATGTGCACACCATAACACTTATATATCCTCTTAGTTATAAGGAGAAAGATATGCATCATACATATAGAGTTATGAAATAATTTTATGGTCATACAAAAGATACTCTTAGACATATATTATTACCTCGACAAGTGGGAGCTCTCATATTTCCCACTCCTTTAGTAGTGTTACCAACTACATGGGTTTTTGATATATTACCAAGAATGTGTCATAACCCTAAATTTTTAGTTTTCAAAAACCTACTTTAAGGAAGTCATGATATTAAAATCCAATACACAAGTTAGTTAGTGACTAAAGTATTTATATAACTAACTTTCATAATGAAAAAATACATCATAGTTTAGAATGAGCCATGATAAAGAGCAAAGCAACTAGGAACACTATAGCATCATGAATGAGTGCTTAATATAATGAATGAAAGCTTTTAGTTACATATAAAAATTAACATTGATCACTTAACCAGAGGAACATAAATACCTTCATTCACATTTAACTCCATGTTATTTTTCCAAATTTGAACACCTATTAAATTTATGTGAGTTCATCAATGAAATTTTTGGTCATAACAAAAACTATACCACCTTTATCACTAGTTTTTAGCATAGTCAAGGACTCATGAAATATAATAAATTTTTAATACACTAAAGATCCATAAATTAGAATCTAAATATTTCATTTTAACACATAAAATCAAATTTATTTTTGAATTAAACAAATTGATTTGTACAAGATCACTTGAAACATCCATAAACACCATTTTCAATTGGATCATATTCTAGATGTGTAATCACTTATACATATTGAATTCCATCCATGAGATCTTATTAGGTCATAAGACCACTTAAATATCCTTGAGACTTAAATATCCTATCTATAAGGCAAAATAATTAATAACAAAAACTACATCAAAAAACTACCTAACTGAGTGGAACCCAACAAAACTATTCATTAAGTTATCATGACCCTGTTGGATTCCTTATAGACCTCTAGTGTAGTTATTGATGATCCTAATGTGTCTATATATATATATATGAGATATTTTCATTTATTAAATAATATAAATAACTCATTAAAGATAAAACATGATAATATCTAAGTATATCCTCACACCAATAATAATTATAACCATGACCTATGCTTTTAGATGCTCATTGAATCAACATATTATTAGTCATGAAAGTAAATATCACAAGGGATCATGATTTGGATTAATATAGAAAATACAAGTCCAATAATGATCTATAAAATAACCGAGGGTTTACTAACTACATTCTTCAATGTACCATCCAAACTTATCACAGTCATCTACTTAACCAATATGAAACTTCAAACACTTACTTCCACTCAAACTCCATAATAATGTACTAAAAGAGAGATGAGAGAAATTTAAACCACAAATTTATAAAATAAAATCTTATATAATATTTATAATTTCTACTTAAATTCTAATAATAGCATAAATATATTGAGGCTTTATCACTTAACACTTGAAACCACTGATGTACAAGAACCATCAAATATTTTGAGAGATAGAAGGAATGAACCATACCATACCCAAAATATAGCCCAAGAATAGATCTCAAATTATGTAATGTTAAATTAATATTTAAAAAATAATCTTTAAAGGACCTAAGTCATTGCAATATTCTTATCACTGTTAGTTAAATTAATGATTCCCAATGATCTCATAGATTGCTAAAGTAATATGAAGTGAGAACGTTAGGTCATTATTATTAATTTGAGTTATCGAGATATTTCACTCAAATTTTATAATAAAATTGGTCTTAATAAAAATATTACACATATTTAGAAAAAAGTCAATCATATGTAAACAACTAGCTGTGCCAAGTATAACTCACTGTATCTATATGCATAGAATAAGTCAAAAGTTAACTCTTAAGTGATAAATATGAGATTGCTTCAACTATAATTCATTACACATTCACATCCTAAGAATATGAACTCAGTAACCATTTTGTAAATTACACTTGAGGCAAACATCAAGGCAACTGAATTGTAAGCCATAGTAATTTAAGGAATATTGTTTAAACTTATTTAAATATGGTAACCAATACCTTAATCTCATCAACATTTACCTAATATTATTAAAGTAAAAAAGCAAAGGATTCATACTGGATATGAGAAACTAATTTAGAGTAGTTATAAAAAGAACTAATTCATAAATGAACTATAGTATCAAAATTATTGATTGATATTATGTTGGACCCTAAATTTTGCATTGATTTATTCTAAGTAATTTTTGAAGATGGTGTAGGAGATATAAATGCAATAAGCAAACCTAGGCATGAGAGAAGAAAGTCATGAGGAACAATGATGCATAAAACATGGAGGAATTGAGGATGCAAGACACAAACAATAACATATGACTTGGATAAGGGAATGAAAGGAAGATATAATTAGGAAATGGTTTGCATGAGCATCATAGGAGAATAGTCAAATGTGAATTTAGTACTAGATTGTGAGAAGATAAGAGCATGACAATGAATATATGACATAGAGAGGGTATATAGGGTTATTTAGGCCCAAATAAATAGGAATTCATTATAATAACTTTCCAAAAATCATTATTTCAAATATTTATTTGCAAGTCATCACTTTTAGGAAAATATTATAATAGAATGATTAAGGTAAATCCATTATAAATACCCCCTAGTTTTACTTAGAAGATTTATTGTTTGTAATGTAATCTTGTAATTGTAAACTTGATCTTAGTTATAACCTTATTATGAATTATGATGTGTATGGTGATCCTTGATATGTAATGTAATAGAATACTTGTGTTGTTGAAATACCTTTTATAATATTTTTATGGAAACAATGGTAACACTACTTTTTTTCTAAATTTGTGCCTATATTTTTTTGTGATGAATAGCTTAAGTATGGAATGAGAAAATTGTTAGGACTAGCTAAACTATGATGTTTATGGTTATAACTATGTGCCTATTCAATCACCATTGTATAGTGAACTCAATGCATATACCATTATGCAATATAACTAACTAGAACCAATCATAAGTGAAATGCTTTGGGTGAATGCATGTGATCATTTCTTACATGATATGCCATCACACTAGTAGGTTGAACTTATATTTATTTTTAGGCATGCAATTGGGTTAAGTCATGATAAACTAAAGGAAAAGACCCCAATATTTTTGTTTTATTTCCAAGACCCATTGTACTTGTCAACATGATGGTAGGAAGATGGTTGAGTGAATTATTTTGGAGAATATAGAGAGCTAGATTGGTACAATATACAAAAAAATTGCACTCTAATATATTAAACTAGGAATTTTTTCATGTACATGGGTAGAGATAGATTTATATGATTATCTATATGAAACATTTTTTGTAGAAACACCCATGCACTTACATGCTTATATTTTGACATATGTGCAAAACCATTCAATAAATTATGGGCATAAGGCTTTATGGTCAATAAAGCATTATATGGACTTGAACAAGTTGGAAATTACTTGGACATGAGTAATAAACATTTGGTGGAAGGGGATGATTAAAAATTATGTTTTGGAATATGTAGTCTCTATATACTCTTTTTTGGAAGAAGCATAGTTCAACTTGCTAAGAAAGCCATGCAGAAGGTATATCAAATAGCTCCCTCTAGAGATTAAAAAGCTTATGGTTGATTCTGGGCTTGAGAACTTTCTTATGGATGGATAAACTCTCTCATGCATGAATAATGTGACTAGTAGGGAGATAGAGGGGTATACATTGGTATGATTCAACATGGAATTTAGGTAATGGGAACCACATAAGCAAAAGTATGATGAGGCCAAACATAGGGCTATGAGAGGCAACAAACTAGGGGATCAATGAGAGGATATTGGAAGTACTATAAGAATATTCAAGAGAGTGGAAAGGCATAATGATTACCTTATTCCCATAAGTATTTACCCTTAAATTGTGTGGGTAGAAATGGAAAAATAAAAAAAAGTATTGATAGTGAAACCTAATCCAAACAGACCTAATTCCCCCACCATAGCACATGCTCATGCATTTGAGTTTGATAAAATTATTCTATGAAATTGGGATACTAACAGTGTAGAATCCAAAGACTATGAAGTTGAGATAGTAGATGAATATTTGGGAGTGAAAGTTTAGTAGAGAAATTTATCATTAAAATTTAATTTTCTATTATAAGTATAACTTATGTCTCACCTTGTAATTCCAAGTATAATTAATATAAATAGTAGGCAAATTATAGGCCCAACCATATCAAATAAACCTTCCTCGATGCCAACTATTTCTAGTGCACCTATTATTGAAAAAGGCATGGGAGGAAGTACTAGAGGTGGTTCTATTAGAGGAGTATCAGGCAGTGATTCTAGAGGCACCAACAAACCTCCATCATAGGGTTCAAGAAGGATTAAAGGAGTGCCAAAATAAGGGTCCGCTATAACCACCAAGTGAACCTAAAGTATAATATTAGATGATGTTTCCTCTCCTTGAATATCAAGGTGCCAAAAATGATGTGGAACATGTTCATAAGTGTGAACTCATTCAATGAGTGAGGGGTATCACTTATTATAATGAAAGGCTACTTAGTTTACCACTAATTTATTAGATCACACACAAAAATGGTACTACCAATTTGACCCTTAGCAAGTTGTTGTGAATTATGAATTTTTGAAAACTACTTTTCTCCACATCCTAGAGGTTTATCAAAAAAGTATTGCTACCCTAAAGGATATCAAACAAGATCTCACTGAGAGTGTGCATGAGTATGATGTACATTTCAAAGTGCTTATTTAAAAAATATCATTTGAGATTAACCCAACACATCATGCTTAATGGTTTATGAGAGGGTTGTTACTTCCTTTTCATCAAGCTCTATCCCAAAATACCTTTGCCAACTTGTGTGAGGAACTATAAGCTACTTTATGTGCTAAAGTTGTGAGAAGTATAAATATAGTGATCAGTCCCTTTATAGAAGCTCAAATTGCTTTTATGGCTTCTTAGCTAGAGAATTTAATGGACAATAATGATCATGACATAAATATCATACTATGGTGTGTTGACTATGAAATAGAGGGCCATAATAGGAATAAATACCCATGGAGGAATGTTTGCACCATAACAAATCAATCTTGTGAGATCTACTAGGAGGATCATCATTTAAGAAATTATCCTTTGCTCCAGCATGCTACCCAGGCTAAAGTGTCACTATAATGTAAAATATGTGATGTGTACACAAATGACACTAATGACTATCGAGTCATTAATGAGATTATTGAAGCATGCATAAGAGGAACTTGTTAAACTTATATTGTTAATAATTAAGAGACTGGTGGAGGTCAATATTTTTGGGGTCAAGGACATGGAAATGGATATGGGGGTGGTTGTTTCTACCTAACACCTATTACAAGTGTGGATATCTAGATCACTAGTAGTATGATTTCCTTGTTTACCCAACTTGTGCCTTTTTTAAGAATGAACATCATTTGGAAGAATGCCCTGACTTATATGCAACCATCACCAAAGAATCCCATGAGAAGGGCAATAGAATGATTTATGTCATAAAAAATACAGGTTTTTAGTAGAGACGATGCCTTAACACCCCATTAGATAGACCTAAGTTTGATATTATGATAAAAATTGGTGCTTGTTACCAACTGGTTTCAAATCCACCTATAGAGAAGGTTTAGTATGAATAACCTCATGCTCAACACTACCTTAATGCTCAAAAATAAAAATAAATTTGATATGACATTATAGCTTTGGTATGTTAAATAAAAGGTAAAATTAAGTTTTTAAAGAAAAAGGATGTTACCATACATGCTAAGATGTAAATATAAACTATATCAATGAACTCAGGACATGATTCATTTGAAGAGTGTTGACAATATGATTGTCATTAATGTCAAAAGGGAGATTATTGGGATTATGGATGTCATTAATGCTTAAGGTTGAATATGGTAATTAGAAAATATGCAAAGAATCCTATCAGAGGTCAACAATTATTGGAGTGCTTGTGTGCATGAGTGAAATTCATCTGGTTCTTCATATTGATCATCTAGACAATTTGGGTATATCAAGAAAAGTATGAATAGGTAGTTTACTTATGTAACCATTGCCATGTATGGATGAGTCTGGGGGAATTTGTCATATGGTTATGATCAAATTAGTCCCTAGTTGTTATACACCAGATTTGAATATATGTGATGAAGTGTAGTAGAAGATATGAGGATGCAAAATTGGCTACTTAGACAGAATTCACCAAGTTTCAGCACAAGCAAATTTGCAAAAGGGATACACAGAGCCAAGTAAACATGTTGATGAGGTCAACATTCATACACATGGACATGTTAGGATAAAATGATCATATGGGTTTATTCATTTTTGTGCCTAATTTCTATTATCTAAATATTAGGTCATGTAATGTAGCATGATAAAATATATGCATGATCAAATTTGAGATCCTAGGCATTTTGACAGTGTTTTCCAACAATCAACTTTATAGATGGCAAGAAAAAGCTGAATAGACATTTTTATAATGTCATATATTTTACGTATGAAGGTTTTTAGAGTAAATTAATATATGGGTGGAATCCCCTATGTGAGAGGATATTATGCACTAAATTATAGGTTATGTGATGAAACACATCAAAAGTTATGCAAGAACAAAGTTGGCCTTCCATTTATTTCTAAGCATAGTTAGCTTTGTGGTAGAAAAATTTGAGTGAGAATATTACTAGAGTTATATCTAGCATGTGTAAAATATTCAAGAAGAAATGAGTATATGGGTTTGTTCATTATCATGCCTAGTTTATATGGTCTAAATTTTAGAACATGTGGATGAGCGAAGCACAAGATATGAAGGTACAAAGTTAGCCTTCTAGGAATATTAATATGGTTTCCATACTTATTAAAATATGTAAAAGGTAAATTTTGAGCTTGTTAGAAGATATAATAGTGAGTGATTAATCATACATTGAAGATCCAATGATGTGTAAGAAAGTCAATATGTCAAAGGTACTTACAAGTGAACATACTAGTAACAAGTATCATAATCACAGAGCTTAAATAGTAAATCTACAGTGTGGTTCAAAGTCAAATAGTTAATGATTGACACAAAGATTATAATTATCTCAATACCAAGAACTAATATCAATGTGTAGAAGTCACGTACTAATATCAAGTGTCACATTCTTGAGAGCTTGTTAGAGATAAAGATCTAGCTTCTTCCAAGGATCAATGGTGCATGTATGACCATACAATGAAGATATAATAGAGTGAGTGGATTCAATGGGATTAAGTGCTTGAAATTTAATGAAGAGGCAAGTTAAAGACCAAACTAATTTGATGAGATTGATAGAACATTTTTAATCCAAAGACTAAAGAAGAAATGAGATGAGATAAATAGATTGATGTTTAACAATAAGGCAAAAGTAAAGTTCATGCTAGTTTGAAGATCTAATGGCATGTGAGAGCACACATCAAAATATCTAACAAACACATTTTATAGTTGAATCATTAAAGCCTAGAAGTATACAAAGATCCATTGAAGGGTGTGAACCTATTAGAGATTAATTTAATATATGCATTTTAAAGTTGAGTAGATTTAATGAAGATAATCAGATCTTGGTGTGAAGCTTAAGATCAATGGTCAATATTTAAAGATATGTTCGTCCTAATAGTCAAGCATTGAAACATGCAAGAACTTGAAGTTAAGTAGTAAATTATGACACAAATAATGAATTTGATTACTATTATTGATCAAATTTATGTAATATGGCATGTGCATAAAAAATAGATCCCAATATATGCTAAAAATAGTAATGAGACCAAGGATAATAGCTTTGGAGCATGAGTTTAAGATGAAGGAAACTTGAAACGAAAGACAAGAACTAAATTCCAACTAATTGAGCATGATGTGTAAGTAACAAGTATAAACATAGAGAATATAGGAAACCCTATATCAAATGCTGATACATGTCATATAGGATACAATCATAAGTTGTTTTTTAGCTACTAGTGTAATTGAATTATGTTAAACAGAGAAATATAAGATATATAAAACTAGAAGATAAGAGAAGAGGCTATAGAGAGAGATGAAGTGTGTCGAATAAGAGATATATCTAGACATAGAGATAGAGGGGTAGAGTGAAAGAGTAGAGAGGGATAATGATTAGAGTATGAGTAGTTACAGACCATATGTGTAACAAAGAATTGAGATTGGATTATTTTATAAATATATATTATAATTTGGAATTATATCTCCATATAGATCTAATTAGTGGATGTAATTAGATAAGTTGAATTGGTGCTCAGTTAGGAAGTGAGTGTTTCCTTAGAGTTGGTTTTCTTAAATCAGGGAGTTGGTGCTTTAAACTAGGGGATTGGTGTCTCCTTAGGGTTGATACCCTTAAATGTGTAACTAGTGAGGTTTTGACTGTGAGGCTAGATTAAAATAGTAGATTATAGCAATTATTCTCACCATGGTTTTTCCCATATTGGGTTTTCCATGTATATATATAGTGTTATGTGTTTTTGTGTGTGTGATCTTTGCATATATGTTTTAATCTACATATCCTTTCTAGTTTTTTTTTAAAAGGGATTTAAAAAGGACTAATTTAGTCAATCTACTGATTTACCTCACCTCTTAGTAGATAGTTGTGTTCTAATAATTAGTATTAGAGCCCTAGTTCTTTATAAAAATCTTAATCAGCTCAAGTAGATCTTAGATAATGAACATAAATGTCTAGTCAAGAAGGATATTCATCAAACAAAGCACCTCTTTTTAATGGATTAAACTATGTATTTTAGAGCATTAGAATGGAAGCTTATCTATCTTCATTAGGGTTTGATGTATGGATGTCTATTATAAATGGATATACAACCCCTACTATAACTCTTACTAATCAAGCTGCCAAGAAGGCATATGAGAGCAATTTAAAGGATAAGGATGCTATTATATGTGGATTATCTAAATCAAAGTTTGTCAAAGTGATGGATTATCAAAATACGCAAAATATATGGAACAAATTGAAGAGAATACATGAAAGTGATGATAAGGTAAATCAGGCCAAGCTATAAACATATAGAGGTATGTTTGAAAATATTAAAATAAATGAAGAAGAGAAAATTATAGACTACCTTCTTAGAGTAGATGAAATAGACAATGTAATCAGAGTCCTTGGATTAGAGATGAAAGAATCAGTCATTGTCAAAAATGTCCTAAGATCTCTACCATCAAGGCATGATTCTAAAATCTCTACAATAAAAGAAGCAAGAGATTTGGATAAACTCACTATTGATGAGTTATATGGAACCTTCACTACCTATGAGATGATAATGGGAGATGCAGATACTTTCAAGAGAGAAGTTACATTCAAAGCATCCAAGAAAGTAAAATTAGAAGCATTTACATTTGGATCTTAGGAGACTGATGAAGAAGAAACCAACTTTGTCATAAGATTAAAGAGAGGGTCTGAAAAGTATAAAGGTAAGTTACCCTTTAAATGATTTAACTATGGTAAGGTAGGAAGTTTTACTACTAAATGAACTTATGAGAAAAAGGATAAATTTGATCAAGAAGAGGATGGTAAAAGGATGAAGCCCCACTATTCCAAGAAGAAGAACTTCTTTAAAAATAAGAAAGGCTTGTATATAAGGGAATATAGTGATTCATTAGATGAGTGTGATAGCTCAAATGATGACCATGATTGTGAATTTATGGTTGAGGGAAATGAATCCCTATTCATGGAATTAGGATCAATTCCTATAGATCTATATCAAGAAGAAGTTGAAGACTCTGATGAGGAAGAGTAAGGAGAAGTGGATCTAGAGTGTGAACTAATTTGTGGTCTAAATGAAATTAACATGCTGAGAAAAGAGAGATCAAGGATATAGAAGTTAGCATTAAAGGAGATTGAAAAGGTGTCCAAAAGTCTTTATAGATATGATCAAATGGTAGTGAGCCTAATGACATAAGTTTAAGAGGATACAAGAATAAAGGATGTAGTCAAAATTGAACTACAATTTAAATCTAATGAATGTATGAAGATAGAAGCAAAAATAGTGGCTTTGAGAAAAGAGCTTGAAAAAGCCAAAGATAAAATAGATAAAGGTCTAAATTTGAAAGGAGGATCAGACATTTTTGATGATTTGATCAAATATCAAAACCCTTCAAAAGAGAGATCAGGGCTTGGTCATGAAAAATAAAAAAAATTCATAACTAGTACATATGCTAACCTATATGACAAGTACAAAGCAGAAGGAAAATCAAGAGCAAGTAAAGAGAAATATTGTAAGGATAAAAATATATACTCAAGCACAACTAATGTGAATAAATATAAAGGATAAAAGAAGCCTGAAGAAAGGAAGAAGAGAAATGACCAAATCTCTACAAACTCAAGGAAGATGCAAAACTTAAAGGTAACTGATGTAGATGGTTATATAAGAGTGAGAGACTTGAAGTAGTCAGAGTTTAGAAGAGATCCTCATCCTACAAAAAGAAATGCTATAACCATGTATTCCTCATATTTCTATGGTTATTGTTATACCTATAATTAATTTGGTCATAGGGATATTGATTGTAGAATTGTACCTCAAAGGAGAACAAATTTTGTAAGCATAAATTCATTTGATCCCTTGTTAGATACAAATTTAATATTTTATAATTACAATTGGTCATATAGCTAAACAATGTAGAAAAAACTTTTTAAGACAAAAGATACAAATTAAAAAAAAGCATGCCTCCCAATGTGAACAATGGTTCACAAGTCTCTGAAAAAGGGAAAAATAAGACATATAAGAAACCCAAGGATGTATGGAAAGTGAAATATCAAGCTATGATGAATAATGCTATAGAGGTTGGATAATGTCAAGAGCTCTCAATGTCTGCTCATGTTGAGAATGAAAATACCAAGCTCAAAGTGAAGTCCAAGGTGCTATTCAAGGATATTTTGGAGGGTGTGTAGATTTAAGTGAACATATTATGATTGCTAAGCAAGTTTCATGCATAGATAATCAATTTTATATGCCTAGTGATGAGATTTTAAACTATAAGGAAGATTCATTAGATGAAAAGGTATGTCATGAATCTATGTTATCTCCATGTATTGTTAATCCAATCATAGAATAAAAGGAGAAAATTTTAGTGGATGAGAATGTTACTTCTCTTAAGCCTAAGAACAATAAGAATAAGTACAGGTACAAGATGACCAAAGAGGAGAAGGAATATGAGGATTTATGGGAAAATCCTAATTTCACATTGTTCCAAGACATTGTGAAGTAGGGTGTCTCTGTCTATGATTATTAAAAGATTCCTCTCAATGGAAAAGTAAGTGATGCTTTGGTTTTCTTCAAAATATTCTAGAAGGCAAGAAATGAGTGCACCTAGTTAGATTTTGTGTGTCAAGATGAGAAAAGTGGTGTGTATGTAGTGTCTAAGGGACATAATGAGTGTTTCCATGTGACATAATGATGCATCTCATATATATGGTCTATAGGTTTAGATGAAGAGAAATGAGCTTAGAAATGATTTATTTTAGCTCTTGGACATTACAAGGTTTCTCAATTAAACCCTAAGGGTTAAATCCATGGTATAGGAAGCCGAGGTTCCCAAAGGTGTGGAAGCTCAAATCTTGGTGCATAAGAGTGTGATGGTTATTTCTTGGTGTGAAATAAGTATCACATTTTGGCATATGGGTTCAAATGTGAGAAACCCTTGACATTGTGTATCTTAGGTTGTGTAATGAGTTGGGTCACCAAACTTGGAGAAAATGTGTAAAATGATGATATAAAAGTGTTAAATGAAGTTATAGTGTGCTATAGGTAGTCCCTTAGTGCAAATGTATGTGAATTTCAAGTTATGTATCTTTGTTTGAAATATAACTCTTTGAAGTAACGTAGGAGAGGTTACAAGGTATGAGAATTTCTTGTGAAAAAGAGATGTTCTTGAAGGGCCAAGCTTGGGAAGATGGATTATAGAGCTATAGGGAGATAACTTAGATAACATGAATGGCTTAAGAATCTATGCATGATGTGAAGGGGAGCATATGTGAGAGGATTTAGTCATGATTGAATATGTTTTGATGTTTGATACAAATGAGAACTCAAGCAAGTTTTGATGATGAATTGATCAAACCAAGTCAAGTGTTTTGAAAATGTATTTAATCCTCATGCATAAACAAAGGGGGTATTTGTAATTGTTTAGGTCCTATGATTATAGGACTGTTTATTGAATCTAAGAGAGAAAGCTAGTAAGCCTATATGGTGGTTCTTCATGGGGTATGGAGATATGAATATGCTCAAGTGATTCAATGAGATATAAGTTGGGAGTGGTGGCTCCTACATCAAATCACTAGATATTAGTGATAGGGAATGAGTCCAAGGGGAGTATCATAGAATATTTGTTAATCCCTAGAGGAAAAGAGAAAATAAAACACAAGTATGCATAATTTTTCAAATTTCTAATGAGTTGTGTAGAGAGGATTACAAATCAAGTTAGTTAAGCATTAGTCCATAAATAATAAAACATGCATAAATAACTAACCAAGCTTATCTATTCCTATGGGAATTACAAAGGATAGTAAGAAATAAATGAAAGAAAGAAACACCATATTACCTTCCCAAATGGATTCACCATACCCATATGGCTAAAAACATGTTCTCCCTTGATCAAACATCCTTGTATTTGTCAATAATGGTGGTAAGCTCCTCCAATGACTTAAGAAAACTCCAAAAAACCTAGGCTCATGATTCCAAATCACTAAACTAGCGTATGAATGAAGCTTGCAAACAAAATCTATGATCAAATGTAAAGCCTTGTGGAAACAATTTAACATTATAACTTTGTAATATTCAAGCTTTAAAGATATTTGATCATAATAACCTTGTACCAAAATAGCTTAGAAATGATGTTGTGAGGCCTCCTATTTATATATTTTTGAGATTGGTCAAGATCAACCAGAACCATCCATCTTGAGATGAAGATGTGTGGTTGAGGATAACCCTAATATTTGGAATAAAATCCACAATTATCTTCATTATGACCTTGGAATAAGGGGCATTGAAGAGGTATGGGAGGCATTAACTAGGCATGGGTGACTCATAATCCTCATATTTGTGACATTTATGGCCTAGGGATGTCTTCCCAAGAAATGAGGTTACCTAATGATGCAGATAATAAGAATAAATTTTGAAAAATAAATACTCAACAACTCTCATAGAAAGTACACTCAAGCTCTCGATTTAGATTAATTATTTTTAAACAAGGTTAATTAACATTTGTGCAATTATTTGAAAATTGGCCTCTAATTAATCAAAATGGTCAGAAAGTAATAGTACTAGGTCATAATTTGATTGGAAAGGAATTAGAAGGTGATGTTAGATGCATTGGAATTGTATTCTCATTTAGGATGTTGCCAACAAAAAATAACAAAGGTACGTGATGTGTACCAATGAATTAAAAGAAAAGAGTGATCTAGAGCACAAAAGATAAAATTACCATTTTGACTCACAATGAATTGATCAAAGTTAGATGACCCATAAATTGCATTACCCCATTTAGGGATACTTTGACCTAAATTGACACTTGTAAATGGCAAGTTCAAACCATTTCATGCGTTTTATGGATTTTGATCTTAAAATGTGCATTTGAGTGTAATTCAAGTAAGATTGACAATTTCAACATAAATGGTGTTAGGAATTGGATGTCTATATTTTGACCCTATTTGAGAAGGCTTAACAAGACATTCAAGTGAAGCAATGTCTTTTCAAAGAAAAGAGTTGTCAAGAATACATTGGAATAAACCCATGATGCCCCCTCGAGAGGACATACTAGGATGGAAGAAAAGGATGGACTCTTGAAAAGAGAGAGAAAGTAAGAGATTAACCCATGGAATAGATCATATCTAGATGAGCTAATGCTTGCACATGTGATTACCATAAATGATAAAAATATAATTAGGAGTATAATAGGCCCTAAAGATAGGGGGAATGGGAAAGATACAATCCATAAATGTAAGGGACACACTTTAAATGTACCTAATTTGAGAGTATAAGCTACATGATTATGATATTGATCAATCCTAAGACAAGTTGCACACGAAAATATTTGCATCATGGGAGTTAATGTGGAGAGCTTAGAATTAGAGGAAAAGAGAGATAATTCTACTTTAATAAGGGAAGCAACACTATAATGGGGTCTCTAAAGATAATATAATAAGTACTATAGTAGAGTAGATTTGATCGTGATAAAATAGTTGTGCCCTAGTAAGATGAATCTTGATCATTGATAAAGAATAAATAATGATTTTTCCCTTATAGAGATGATTTGATTCAAACATGTTTTAGATGCTGGGCCCCAACATGGACAATTGGCAAGCAAAAATAACTCAAGGATATAACTAAAAAGATAGGTTAGAGCGAGAAGGCACAAACGTACATGTGATGGTGTAATATCTTAGAAATCCATATAAAACCAAGCATATGAGAATGTAAAAAGTGATGAGAGAGATGAAAAGAAGAATGGAGATATCTGAGTTAAGCTCAATAGAAATTGAGTACTACCTACATAGTTCCATGGACTCATGTTCCAACATGAACTTTAGGCCAATGTAGTTCACCCAAGTTTGGGAGAGAATGGAATGAGGAATGAATAAAAATGACCAAGAATTGATTAGACTTATAATGTATGCAAAGAGATGCACATCTAAGCATAGATAAAGAAGCATAAAATGCATGCTACCTAGAAGCCTAATTCCATATCATGAGCCTAGGTTTTATGGAGTGTTCTTGAGAATTATTCATCGGAGCTGATGTTGATGTTAAGACATTGAGACCTGAGCACAAAGTGCTTGTTATAGCAAAAGAAATTAGGCATCATAAGTATGAATAACTTAGAATGACATAAGATTCTAATTACATTGAGATAGTTAAAATGTGAATACCTATAACTAAGGATAATGGTAAAATAATGACCAAAACTAGAGTTATAACAATTTACATTTAAACAAAAAAGAAAAAAATAAAAAAGAAGAGAAACATAAATGAACCTAAATTGAAATAAAGATATGATATAAAGTAGGAACAAAAATTCTTAAAAACAAAAGGCAAGAACATATTAATAACATGAGACCAAGATATGAATAATCATGATCCATGTGGACCATCAAGGCATTCTTGAACATAAAAGGGAAAAGCAAAATCAAACAAAAAAAATAAGACAAAGAAACACAAGACCAAGAATGGAACAAGAAGTAATAAAAAGCGAAAAGGAGAATAAATAAAAATAGAGGTGTGAAAGCACAAAAAAACACCTAGAAACTCAAATAAACACACACAAATAAAAATGAAGTTAGTGCGGTTTAAAGATAAATGTTCATGCATGTGTAGTAGAGGTGTTACTTTCCACCACATCATAACAAAGAAAAATGACATGATAATTGATCCCTAATTAAAGAGGAATAATGATAGAAGAAATGGGGGAAGAGAAGAAAAGGAAGGTGTTGGTCGAGCTGACTCTAGATGTATAAAACAAGTGGACACTGCCTACATAGTTCCATGGATGCATATTCCAACATGAACTTCAGGTCAAATGTAGTTCTCCCAAGAAGTGGGATAGAAGAAAAATGATGATCAAACTAGCATGATTAATGTTATAGAAGAATATGGAAGATATGACAAACAAACAAGAATGGTCTAGTAAACAAGAAGCTAATGAGATAAGAAAAAAAGATCTTACAAAATGGCAAGTACATGGGTCAAGATGAAATGAACTAGTGTTTTTGTGCTTGTAAAATAGCAAGAGCATTTAAACTTAATAGTTGTTCTCAAAATGGTAAGATCGTTCAAACTTAACAGTTACTCATAAAATGGTGAGAGCATGGCATGGTGGAACAAGAATGTATAAATGTATAGATATGTGAGACAACATTTTTGTTCTTTTGGGGATCATGTTATGATGTTTTTGGTATTTTCAAAGTATTTATAATGTTTTTGGGATAAAATATACATAAGGTGGGACCATCTAGTCGAGGAGATGCACGTCTTAAGAGTAGAGGTTCCAACAAGATAGTTAATCCAACTGTAATGGCCCATGCTTAAAAATTGATGAGAGTGAGGTTCTTGATAAAACAAAAAAGAGTAGAAAATACTTGTACTAATAAGATGTAGCTATTTGTCTTTCTAAATCTACACAAGATGGTCCTGGCTAAACTGATTTAGAGAACTACTACTGAAGATGTCGATAATGTTCATGAGACATAATTGAGATCATAATTGGTCAAGGGATAAAAAGTGTTCAAGATTATAACATGCGTTAGACATAACAATGAATATGATTTTTGAAGAGAAAAATCCATAATGGGATGAATAATGTGTTCAGAGTGCCAAGGGTTCAAAGCCTTTACTATTAGGATTCATGAAAAGTGGACTAGGGTAGTATAAAATATGTTTGAGGTGAGATAAAAGGGTGGGATAAAATTATGATAGCACAAGTTGACCCCAAGTCAGGGGTCTTATAGATAATGGTTCAAATCTATTTATGCGTAGAACCTCTTAAGGTGTACAATGTTCATGGGATATAAAAGTTATTCACCATTAGGTTTAGCCAGTCGATATAATTTTGATCTATATTTCACTGTGACAATATATGGTCCTAACCAATTAGGCTAAAACTTGCCTTTCTTTTTGGGTTTAGAATTCATTTTCTTTTGGTTTTGTTTCAAAACTAAGTCACCAATCTCAAATTTTTGAGGGAGAATGAATTTATTGTAGCTTCTCTACAATATATTTTGATAGGCCTATAAGTTTTCTAGGGTAGCCAAACTATTACCATCAATAAGTTCTAGTTCTTGCAACCGTGAGGCTCTATAGTCTTCATCATATTCAATATGTTCCAATGATATTATTAATGATGGGATCTCAATCTTGATCAAGATGATAGCTTCAGTGCCAAAAACAAGGGAGTATGTAGTAGCTCTAGTGGGGGTATGATGATTGGTTCTATAAGCCCAGAGGGTAGGAATGAGTTGTAAGTGCCAATTATGGCCAACATCATTGACAATCTTTTTTAAGATAGATAGAATGGTTTTATTTGATGCCTAAACTTGTCCATTTCCTGATAGGTTATATGGAGTGGATTTCTTATGCTTGATCTTAAATTTTTCACAAAGAGATTTCACATCTTGGTTCACAAAGGATATGCCATTATTAGATATAATATGGGCTTGGATTCCATATCGATATATGATATGGTAATGAATGAATTTGGCTATTTTCTTCTTAGTAACATAAGTGAGAGGAATGGCCTCCATCCACTTGGTAAAGTACTCAGTTGTAGTCAAAATGTGCTTATGTCCATCTGAAGATGTTGGGTTAATTTTCCCAATGAGATCAAGACCCCATGTTGAGAATGGCCATGGTATTGTAATTGATTACAATGGTAAGGAAGTTTCATGTATCAAGTTACCATGCTGCTAATAAGGAAAACACTTTTTTACATAATTACAAGCATTTGTCTCCATTTTGGTCTAATAGTAGCCTATTCTAAAAAGTTTCTTTGGTAGGACTACACCATTGGTATAGGCCCCACACATTCCTTCACAAACCTCCTTTAGTTCCAGCTTAGATTCTCCCAAAGATAAGTAATGAAGAAGCATTCCATCATAGCCTTTTCGATAAAGCATGTTTCCAAGGATGATATCATATATTAAGTGATGAAGGAATAATTTTTGTTGGTTATTGGAAATGTTGGTAAGAAATATGTGGCTATGGAAATAGTTATAAAAATCTTGGTACCATGGTAACTTAGGTGAGGGATTAGGATCAATAATGGTGCATATCCTCTCTGAATCTGATAGAATATGTGTTGACTGAAGAAGATTTTTAATCAAGAATTGATACTCTTTAGCATTATCATGAATTTGAATCATGGAACCAATTATTTTCATGGCATCAACAGATCTATTATTGACTTGTGGAACTTTCTCAAACTACAAAGATTTGAAATGTGTTTTGAGGTTATCGATAATTTGCTTGTAAGGAACAACTTATCATCTCTTGTTTGATACTAATCAGTTGTTTGATTTATGATTGGCTAAAAATATCCATAGACCTTTAAGCTTTGAATATCCCATTATATGGAAAGATGGAGCCCTATAACCAATGCCTCATATTTGGCCATATTATTTGTACACTAAAATTGTATATAGAATTCTTGGGGATCAAATCCCTCTATGGTGTGAGCAAAAATATGCTAGCTATAGATCCTTGAGATGTGAAGGATCCATCAAAGTAGAGTATACATTATTCAGGTTCTTGTGATGCTTATTCTATTGTCATTATAGAATCATCTAGAAGGTCAAAGTTGAGAGGTCGAGTGGCCATAATAAGATCTTCTATAAGTTGGTCCACAAGAACCTGCCCTTTGATTGCCTTCTAATTTTGGTATTCAATATCAAACTCACTAAGGATCATAATCCATTTAGCCATGCATCCTTGAAGAGCTAATTTAGATAAGAGGAAATTGAGAGGATCTACCTTGGTGATAACAATAGTTTTATTATTTAGCATATAATGTCATAATTTTTGAGTGGTGAACACCATAGCTAAACATGCATTCTAAATAGGCATATAATTATGTTCACAGGATACCAATGTGTGGCTTAAATAATAAATCACATGTTCCTTATCATGAGCATCATGTTGTGCCAAAAGTACCCCCAATGCATGTTCCATGGCTGATATATAAAGAAGCAGTGGCTTTCCTTATGTTCGAGGTTATAAGACTGGTGGATTGGCCAAGTTTGTTTTAAGATTTGCAAATGCTATCTAAAAATATTCATCCCACTAAAATTTTACCCCTTTCTTTAAGAGATGGATAAATGGGTGGTACTTATCTGCCAGTTGAGAAATGAACCTACATATAGACTAGATCTTTCCTTATAGACCTCACAACTATTTAAGATTGTTTGGTGGAGGCATTTCCATAATAGCAGTGACCTTTATAGGGTTGAATTCAATCCCTCGTTATGATACAATGAACCCTATAAATTTTATTGATGTGAATCCAAAGACACATTTCTTAGGATTTAAGTGGACTTTATACACATGAAGCCTCTCAAATATTCTTCATAGAATGTCAGGGTGTCCAGCTCTTGTTCTTGATTTTGCTAGTATATCATCAACATAGTCCTCGATAATGTCATGCATCATGTCATGAAATATTATAATAATTTCACACTAATATTTGGTTTTAGCATTGTTCAAACCAAATGACATGACTTGGTAATAGAATGTCCCCCATAGAGTGGTAAACACTTTCTTATACTGATCTTTAAGGGCTATCTTGATTTGATTATAACTAGAAAATCCATGCATTAAGGATAACATCTTGTACCTAGTAGTTGAGTCAAAAATCATGTTGATGTTGGGAAAAGGAAAATCATATTTGGGACATACATTGTTGATATCATGAAAATTAATGCAAACACATATACTTGAGGTCTTTTTACTTACTGGCACTATGTTAAAAATCAATTCAAAGTAGTTTAATGGTCTGATAAAATTGGCTCCTAACAACTTTTCCAACTCAACCTTAACCAAAAGGGAGATGTGTGGATGCATCTTTCTAAACTTTTGCTTTACTATTTTAGCATCAGGGTGAACAACAAAATGATGCACAACTAAATCTAGATCCAGTCCTAGCATGTCAGAATATGCCCATGAAAATATGTCTATATAATACGTAAGAATGGATATAATATGTTCATGTTTTAATTTGATAAGGGAAGCTCTAAGATAAACATTTTTAGGATCCTCACGGGTTCAAAAATTCACTTCTATTGTGATCTCCATAAGGAGTGTAGATCTATCTTCTAGAATTGTAGGCAATATATGGTCATGATCTTCTGCTATATCTTCTTTTTATTCCTCCCAAAGATCTAGATAATATGAAGAATTAGAATCTAACTTCTTAGGTAAAGGACAATTGGAAAAGACGTTTGGAAACTCAAGAGCAAGATGCTCAAATATTTGATGTTGTTATGAAGAGATGATTATACTAGCTATGAAACTTGGGTTAGATGGACTTTCTATGTCTTGAGGGGATGATCAAACTTTCCTACTTGGGAGCACCTAAAATAGGGTTTCACTCAAAGGCTTGTATTTTTCTTTACTTTTTCCCTGATCAACAAGTGCCTCAAAGAGGTTTTCACCTGAAGATCTTGATGTTTGTTCTTTATTATGACCAAGAAAGTTTTCCTGCTCTCCAAAGTAGGTAGAAGAATTCAATGAAAAATCAAAACCCTACTTATGATCACCAATGGGGAATGTATCTCATAGGCCCATGTATTCTACAATTGATTCTTCATTTTGAAACTCAATGAGGCATATGACCAAATTTTATTGATCCCAATCTATGAGTTCAGGATGGTAAAGGCATAGGTTACAGTGAGGGTTTGATTCATGATGGGAATATCCAATGGGAAAGATATAATGTCCTACTTTAGGAAGGGAAGCACCACTAGGATGAATTTTTCCTTCAAGATGAGAAGATCTAATATGTGATATGATTAATATGGCACTTCCATCAAACAAATATGAGTCAGCAAGCTCATCAAAAAGGCTATAATGGGATGTTGGGTCATTGCTAGGAGTCTTGTCACTAGTCTTTTCAGAAGAGTCACTACCAAATGTTATGAGGTCATCTTCTGGTGGTTGAAATTTGAGACCATTATTCTAGTTAATAACTCCAGCTGATAAGGGTTCTAAAATTCCTTGCACCTGTGGGCCAAGACCTTTCCCTATATAATCAAGATGATCCAATATCTTGTTAGGGATAGGATACTTTGGATTCTAAAAACAATCTACAAGGCCTTTAGAATATAACCAATCTCCCTCGATGAAATCTTCTTGATATTTCTTTGGTGTAATTATTGGTACAAAAACCACAAGAAGTTTTTTTTCTTCTTCTTTGGTTGCCAAATATGATCGAGTCTGTTAGGAGTCTAGGAGGTTTTAGGTTTACCAAATGTTTTAGGGTATTTTGGTAATTTTACAATATGGAGGATGTCATTTAGATGGTATGTGGAAATGTCTACATCTTTAATAATCACCTAGTTTGATAGAGCTATAGGAAATGGATCAACTAAAGTGGAGGATAGATCATTAGGATCTATATAATTAGATGGAGATGGATGAGAAATGATGGATTTATTCTTATTTGTAATGAATTTAGAACCTAGGTAATAGTTATAATTATGAAACTCTACTTCAAGATGTTTGCAATAGTGGTATAGTTGCTGATTAGTAGGAATAGTATCCTCGATCCCATCATGGGGAAACTTAAGGCATTGGTGAAGATTAGATGGAACTACCTGTATTTCATGGATCTGAGGATGACTAAGAAGTATGTTATAAGGAAGCTCAATATCCATAATATGGAATAATGTGTGATGAGAAATAGACCCAACCATAACTAGAAACTAAATTATACTGGATGACTCCCTCTCAACATTATCATAAGCCTTGATTGTAATAGTATCAACTAAATGTCTTTATCCATGTAACCCAATCATTGCACCAATTTAAGAGATATGATGTTCAACCCTGAACCATTATCTATAAGAAACTACTTAATCTTGTGATCCATAATGATTATCTTAATGTATAGTGGGTTATTGTGGTTTGGGCCAATGGTGGACATGTCCTTTTGATCAAATGTGATTTGCCAAAGTGAAGACATATACCCAAATAGGTTATGAAACTGATCAAGGTTTATATCATTAGGCACAATAGACTCTTGTAAAAGTTTGTTGAAGATGGTTTGATAGATATCAGATGCCTGCAAGAGTTATAATATGGAAGTTTATGTAGGCATTTTATCTAATTAATCCATTATACTATAAGGCCTTTGAATTGTGGATTAAACTAGTTTGGTATTTGTTGGGATAATATTAAGCTTTAGAACCATTGGCACAATGTTCTCATTAGGTTTATGGAAAGAAGTGGGAGAAGGGCCCTGAATGGTAACTTGTGGGCATCTAGTTGTGATTTCACAACCTAGAGGTGGCAAGGAGTTATTATAATTCGAAGAGGGAGTCAAAGGGCCTTGGATGCTGATTCATGGGTGATTAATGGTATAGTGACAATTTTGGGTCAATGAGGGGCCTTTATAAGAAAGGTATTATTTTTCAGGATTAGTAACCCATGCAAATGGAATAATAACATGATTATGCAAACCCAACATAGTATTACTTAGGGGAGAGGGTGCTGACCCTATAAAGATGGGTCTTGTGTTATGAGGAAAACAAGATTGGCCATACAGTGTTATAGTAATAGTGGTAATGTGGGTTGAAAAAATGCATCCCATAGTATTATTATAGTCATAAGGTACATTGTTATAAGCCACATTATTAGTGTGGGCATTATGATCTTGATTATTCTCATTATGATTCTAACCTTGTTGTTGGTTTTGATTTTACCTCTATCCTTGATTATGACCATTTTGATTATTTCTTGGTGGTGGTGGATCATGTCAAGGAAAGGGGTATTTATAGAATCCTATATCCTAATTTATGTCTTGATTAGGGGCCAAATTAATTAAAAGCTCACCATTTTCAATAAAATCCTCAATAATATGTTGTAATTGAACACAATGATATGCACCGTGACTAGTAACATGATGAAAGTTACACCATTCATTCTCTTTGTACCAGTCTAGTTTTGGTTGATTTTGAGGAAATGACCTTGATACTGGCCATATAATAAAATTATTTGCAATGAGATTTTGTAACACTATTTCAACTAATTCTCCTAACTTGCTAAAGACTCTAAAATTGTTATGAAATGTTCTTCATGGAGGTTATCTCTACAAAGTAGGTAGTGGATTTGAGGAAGTTATTTGTACATTTGGAGGAGGCATAGCCTATACCACTTGTACATGTCTTGTTTCTATCACCCCATTTCCGACCATGTTCTTATTTTTGTGAAAGCCTTTAGACTTATCCTACGTAACTATTTGAGGAGCTGGTGATTTAGTTTGATTAGATGCTTGACCTTGTGTAAATATCTTAACAAGGCCCCTAGAAATAAGAGCCTTCTCAATTTGCACTCCTTTGTCAATAATTTATTCAAATGAGTTATCACAAGCTAACCATAGTTTATGCATAAATTTAGAATGTAAATTATGTGCAAAGATATCAGCCAACTATTTGTCTGGCAAATTATGTTGAAAGCAACCTGCCAATGCTCTCCACCTTTGTAGATATGTAGTAAAACTTTCACCATCATGAGGCTTGGATTTGTATAAGTCAACAATAGTTAATTTATGTCCTATGTTCTATGAAAAATGGTTAATGAATTTTTTTGATAAGTCATTCCAATCTAAAACTAATCCCTTGGATAGTTTAAGTATCCAATCAAGAGCTTGTCCCACTAAACTTCATAGAAATAGTCATAGTAAGTACTTGCTACTATAAGTAACCTCTTGACATAGCATGAAGAATGTCTATATGTGTTCACATCGATCTCCTTTCCCTTTGTACTTGTCAAATTTGGGTGCCTCAAAATGAGGTGGAAAGGGGTTTTGGATAATAGATAAGTCAAATGGAATGGGCATATCTCATCAAAGTTTTACTTTTTGACTCTATTATTAATCTCCAATATTTGGATAATTTATTTCATAGAGTTCCATTCTTGCATGTTTGGTGCATTTGTAGATTAGATAAGATGTTATTAGGATAGAATGTGCCCCTATTTTTTTTGCTATTTGGGTGGAATGTACCCTTGGTTTTGTTGTTATTGGGTGGAATGTGCCCCTAGTTTTGTTGTTGTTGGCATGGAATGTGCCCCTACTTTTATTGTTGTTGGGGTGGAATGTGCCCCTGGTTTTATGTGGATCTATAAGGAGCATATATCTTTCAATCCATGATTTGGTTATGATTTTCTACTTTAGTTGAGAACATAGGCCATTAATTCTTGGATTGTAAAACATTCCCTAAATTTGGGTATTTTGTACTTTGCTAATTTTGGAAATTTCTATGTTTATTTACCAATCATTGGGTTGGTTGAAAAGAACTAGCCAAATTATCTCAAGGGATTTCCTCATTTCAAACTGAATGTTTAGGTTTTTGAGTTTGTAAAGTAACAAGAGGTTCTCGATGATTGAATAATGTATGCTCCATATCAAATGGAACATTTTGTAAGGTCTTTTATGTATTTAACTATTCATTTAGATTTCCTTGATCCACTATGGTAATATTCTCATCCAATACTTGTTGCATACTTTCAACCATATATTCATGTTCTTTCAAATCATTATTGTGAATTGAAGTGGAAACTAGGGAGTTTGTTAAGTCTGTGATAAGTTGATCTACATATCATTGACTTATTATCTTTATCTTAGCTAGAAGATCTAGATTTGTGGGTTTTGACTCTATTTGTATTTCCTTTCCTTTGTTGGAGGAAGAAGGTATGTCTAGTTGTGCAAAATCTTTCTCTTTCCATCATTATTTTCCTTCTCTAACTAAGGTATGCAATTATTTTGTAGTAAAATCAAAAGGTAATCTAGCACCTAATTCTATCAATCTAAGAAGGGATTCATCTTGATCTTTTAGGGGTTGATATTCATTGTAATCATCTTTGAATCATACTATTTCAAGGATATCATAAAAAATAATGGGGTTATCTTAACCATCATAAAATTGTTCATCCTCATAACTAAGGCCATAAGACACCCCACTATGAGTGAACCTTTGAGTCATGTCTAAAAAGAGATGTTCTATGTGTTTGTCTAACTTTGGACCAATGTTCAACAACCAATCAAAGTATGCTTTGGCTCTATTTTAAACAAATAACCAAGGTAATAATGAGAATATAAGGGAGGGTGGTTTGAAACTACGCATAATTTAGAATATTCAGTTCATGATTTTACTCAACCTTTGGTAAAATTGAAATTATATAGATCAGAAGAGAATAAGGTAACTCAAAGACCGAAGGTGAAAACTAGTACACCAAAGCCTATATCTTTGTGATACACCCATACTGCAAAAGCTAGCTTCAACTTTGACAAGTTGACCCTAGAAGTTTAGAGGAAATCTCTCTAGATTATGAAGAAGACAAAATGAACTAAGAAACTCAAGATGTAAAAACATACACAAATCACTAAGTATAAAGCTAGGACTAAATACGTAGTACACCGTCACCACATGATTCCATTAGGATAAAATATGTTCTAGGAACCAAAGTGTGAGTGATACACAAGATGATTTGAGCCCACCAAGATGATAATGTGATTTTGAGTCTTAATAAATGACCTTCAATCCAAATAGAAAATTGAACCCATGTTAAAACAAGCTTAGTGCACAAATAATAAACCCACTTTGACACACCAATCCTTAGAACTTAGAAATGTTCAATTTAGAATGTGGATTATAAATGAAAGATTTAAACAAATTGGGTAAAAGTTCTAGACTCAATTGGGCAGCATGACCATGCTAAAGTGGATGACATGACACAAATCTTTTGATAAAAAATTAAACAAGGAAAATATGAATTTCCCATTTGGACAGTGTGATGTCTCGCTTGCTCAAGAAAATTAAGGATAATGTGTTTTGGTTAAGTTCATTGAGTTAACAAGTAGTTTTAGACACAAATCAAGACCAAGTAAGCTAATGACAAGAAACAAATGTCTTAAGTCTAAATTGATAAGGTATGGCAAAATGGGGTCTACTAAACTAGTCAAGTTTTGATCATTCTAGGGGAATCAATTGCACAATAACATTCACATCAAATGATGAAAAAGACAAGCATGGAAATTGGGTAACTATGACATTAGCTATTTGTAAAAAGGTCTAATCCTTTTTACAACCACTACATCTTGCATTTAATCAGTGTAGTGTGATGTCTAAATGCAAATACGTCCCATGTGCAACTCCAAAGGAGTCAAATGAAGTCAATGCTGGGAGATGAAACCCTGGGTCAAAGCTTCCCTAAATAACTCATGGGAGGTAATGATGTCCCCTTCACAAGCCAAGTTTGCATGAAAATAAATAAACATAAAATAGAAATAATTTAGGGTCATTTTCAAGATCACCCAAACTTTTATGAGTTTTTGGAGAGTGCTTTAGATGACATTATTTCTAAGCCTTGGACTAGGCTATTTGTAATAGGAATGGCACTTTTGATTCCAAGGGTTCCCTATAGGGGACAAATGGAAGAACATACATGCAACATTTCTCTTTTTTCCAAACAAAACCTAAGTAAACAACTATTGCAAACAAGAATTGACAAGTGTGTTCAATTTTAAACCCAATTAAAATGTTTGGTGGTATTCATTTGACCCCTTTTTCTTAGTTGCAAATTTTGAAAACATTCACCAAAACATCTAAATTCTTTGTTAAACACCCAAAACAAAGTTCCTAGTTTATTTTTTAAGCATGCAAGATGTGATTTAAACATGTTTTTATCATAGCAAAAGATTTTTCCTGTAGAAACAATGTTAGCATATCATTTAGCTTTGAAGCTCTTTTTAGCTTGAAACAATGAACTTTGAAAAAGTAGTTCTCAGGTCTATTTTTTTGGAAAAACATAGTGACCAATGTTAGTTATTACAATTGATGATGATTACTTTGGCTAACTGAGACCTAATCAATGTTAGTTTTGCTAACTAACATTGGTTAAGCTAGGTAACTGATGTCAGTATCACTCGTCGATGTCAGTTACTGTGTAAAACCATGGTAAACAAAAATGGTAAAATAAAGTTAAAATTTTCACAAGTTTTAAGGGTCCAAATGGATATTTTAGAGTTGCAAAGTGATATTATTTAGGTGTGAGATACATCTTTTCCCACCATGTGTGCCAAGATGTAGAGAGGATTACAAATCAAGTTAGTCAAACATTAGTACATAAATAATGAAACATGCATAAAAAACTAACTAACCAAGCCTATCTATTCCTATGGGAATTATAAAGGATAGCATGAAACAAATGAAAGAAAACAACACCATATTACCTTCCCAAATGGATTCACCGTACCCATGTGGCTCAAAAACATGTTCTCCCTTGTTCAAGCATCCTTGTCTTGTCAACAATGGTGGTAAGCTCCTCTAATGCCTCAAGAACACTCCACAAAACCTAGGCTCATGATTCTAAATCACTAAACTAGCCTATCAATGAAACTTGTAAACCAAATCTATGATCAAATTCAAAGCCTTGTGGAAATAATTTAACATTATAAATTTACAATATTCAAGCTTTGAAGATATTTAAGCATAATAAACTTGCACCAAAATATCTTAGAATTGATGTTGTGAGGCCTCCTATTTATATATTTTTGAGATTGGTCAGGATCAACCTGAACCATCCATCTTGAGATGAAGATGTGTGGTTGAGGATAATATTAATATTTGGAATTAAATCCATAATTATATTAATCATGACCTTGGAATAAGGGTCATTCAAGAGGTATGGGAGGCATTAACTAAGCATGGGTGACCCATAATCCTGATATTTATGGAATTTATGGCCTAGGGATGTCTTCCCAAAAAATGAGGTCACCTGATGATGTAGATAACGAGAATAAATTTCTAAAAATAAATACTCAACAAGTCTAATGGAAAATCCACTTAATATCTTTATTTGGATTAATTAGCCTTAAACAAGGTTTATCAACATTTGTGCAATTATTTGAAAATCGGCCCTTAATTAATCAAAAAGGCCAGAAAGTCATATTATTGGGTCATAATTTGATTGGAGAGGAATTATAAGGTGATTTTAGATATGTTTGAACCATATTACCATTTAGGATTTTTCCAAAAACAAATAACAAAGGTACGTGATGTGTACTAATTAATTAGAAGAAAAGAGTGATCCAAAGCACAAAAGGTGAAATCATCATTTTGACTCGAAAAGAATTGATCAAAGTTAGATAACCCATAAATCACATTGCCCTATTTAGGGATAATTTGACCTAAATTGGCACTTGTAAATGACAATTTCAAACCATTTAGTGCATTTTATGGATTTTGACCTAAAATGTGCATTTGAGTGCAATTCGAGTAAAATTGACAATTTCAACACAAATGGTGTTAGGAATTGGATGTCTACAAGTTGATGGTTGTAGATTATTAGACAAACTATTTTATATAGTAAAGGCGGAGAAACATTTGGATAAATAGTGAGAAAGAATCCCTTTGCCTTTTATGTCAAAGGAGGAGAATAAGTGCAAATGCTTTCTGCATAAGTTTGGAAGAAAAGTGAAAATGCTAAATAAGATTAGAGCATGTGTTCAAGTTGAGTTTAGGAAAGTTTGCCATTAATTAAGGGGGAGAAAGTTTGGTATGAATAGATTTAGTTCATACTCATCAGAATCTAATGCAATCAATGTTAGAGAAGGAGCAGAATATTAGAAGATCAGAGCATTTAGTTTGCCATTAATGACAAAAGGGGGAGATTGTTGGCAATGTGATTGTCATTGATGTCATAAGGGAGATTGATGACATTATGGATGTCATTGATGCTTAGGGATAAATATGGTTATTATAATATATGAAAGGAATCCTATCAAAGGTCAAATATGATTGGAGTGCTTTTGTGCATGATTGGAATTCATCTGATTCTTCATATTGATCATCTAGACATTTTGGGTATAAAGAGGAAAATCTGAATGGGAAGTATGCTGATGTAACTTTTGCCACATGTGGCTGAGTCTAGGGGAGTTATTCATATGGTTGTGATCACATTAGTCCCTAGTTGTTATGCACTAGATTTGAATACATGCAATGAAATGCGGTAGAAGATATGAGGATGAAAAGCTAGCTACTTAGATAAAATTAACTAAGTTCCAACACAACCAGATTTACAAAAGGGATAAATAGAGCTAAGTAAGCATGTTGATGAGGCTAGCATTCACACACATAGAGGTATCAAGATAAAATGATCATATGGGTTTGTTCATATTTGTGCTTAGTTTTTATGAGCTAAATCTTAGGTCATGTGATCTAGCGTAACAAAAGAAATGCATGAACAAAGTTGATATCCCAAGCATTTTGATAGTGTTTTCCCATAGTCAAATTTACAGATGGAAATAAAAATTTGAGTAGGCATTTTTATAATTTCATATATTGAAAATATGAAGGCTTATAGAGCATATGAATATATGGATGAAACCCCCTATGTGAGAGGATATTATGCACTAAATTATAGGTCATGCAATGAAGCACATCAAAAGTTATGAAAGAACAAAGTTAGCCTTCCAAGAAGTTCTAAGCATAGTTAACTCTATGGTAGAAGAATCTGAGTGAGTAGATTAATGTCATTATATCTAGCACACATGAAGGATTTAAGAATAAATAAGCATATAGGTTTGTTCATTATCATTCCTAATTTACATAGTCCAAATTTCAAAATAGGTGGATGAACAAAGCAAAAGATATGAAGGTGTAAAGTTAGCCTTCTAGGTGAATTGAGATGGTCCCCATACTTAGTCAAATATACACAAGGTAAACTTTGATCTTTGTAAAAGATATAACAGTGAAAGCTTAATTGTATGTTGAATATCCAATGATGTGTAACAAAGTCAATATGTCAAAGGTAATTGCAAGTGAATGCGTTAGTGATAAGTGTCACAATCATAGATCTTGAATAATAAATCTATGGTACTTTTCAAATTCAAATAGTCAATGATCAATGTGAGGATGTCAAGTGTCTCAATAGCAAGAACTAACAATAATGTACAAAAGGCATGTGATAATGCTAAGTGTCACATTCTTAAGATCTCATCAAAGATAAAGATCAAGCTTCTTCTAAGGATCAATGATGCACATATGAGCATGCAATGAAGATCTAACAGAGAGAGTAGACTCAATGGGATTAAGTGCTTAACATTTAATGAGATAGAGGTGAGTTAAATGCTGAGATAGTTTAACAAGATCAATAGAGTGTATTTGTTCCAAAGACTCAGGAAGCAATGAGATGAGATAAAAATCTTGATGTTTAATGATGAAACAAAAGTAAAGTTCATGCTATTTTGAAGATCTAACAACATGCGGGAGCTCATATTAAAGGATCTAATAGACATTTTTTAAAGTTAAATCGTTAAATCCTAAAATAATATAAAGATCAAATAGAGCGCATGAACCTATTAGATATTGATCTAACATATGTATTTTAAAGTTGAGTAGATAAAACAAAGATCATTAGATCTTAGTGTGAAGCTTAAGATCAATGGTCAATATTTAAAGATATGTTAATCCCAATGGTCAAGCATTGGAATATGCAAAAGCTTATAATTAAGAAATAAATTACAACATAGACAATAAATATGATTGTTGTAATCGATCAAATTTATGTAATATGACATGTGCATCAAAACTAGAGCCTAGTCTATGCTAAAAATAGTAATGAGACCAAGAATCATGGTAGTGGAACATGATTTCAAGACATGGGAAACTTTCAGTTAAAGATAAGAACTAAAGTCCAATATAACTAAGTGTGATGTGTTAGCAAAGAAGTGTGAACATAGAGATTATGTGGAACCCTAGATCAAAAACTTATATATGTTATCTAATATACAATCATAAGTTATTGTTACAACTACTGGTGTAGTTGAATTGTGTCAAATAGAGAAGTATAAGAGACATAGAACCAAAGAGAAAAGGCTACATAAAGAGATGAAGTGTGTTGAATAAGAGATATATCTAGACATAGAGACAAAGGCATAAAGTGAAAGAGTAGAGAGATATAATGTGTAGTGTATGAGCATTTATAGACCAGCCCTATAATAGAGAATTGAGATTAGATTCTTTTATGAATATATATTGTAATTTGGAGTTGTAGATCCATATAAATTTGATTAGTGGGTGCCATCAGATTAGCTGAGTTGGTGCTCAGTTAGGGAGTGGGAACTTCCTTAGAGTTGGTGCTCTTAAATCAAAGATTTGGTGATTCTTTAGAGTTGGTGTTCTTAAACCAAGGGATTGGTGTCTCCTTAGGGTCAATGCCATTAAATGTGTAACTAGTGAAGTTTTGACTATGAGGTTGGATTATAATAGTAGATTTTAGTAGATATTCTCACCATGGTTTTTACCATATTGGGTTTTCCATGTATACATATGGTGTTATGTGTTTTTTTATGTGTGATATCTACATATATGTTTTAATGTGCATATCCTTTCTAGTTTTTCTTTAAAAAGGATTTAAAAAAGACTAATTTAATCAATCTAATGATTCACCTCCCCTCTCAATAGATAGTTGTGTTCTAACAAAGAGATATGAAATATTATTCTTAGTGAGAACATCATCCTACTCCTTAAGAACTATATATCAAAAAAAATTACCAAGACTTAAATGGATCATAATTTGAACCATTCATGAAGACAAGAGACTCATGTCCAAACCAATCCTGAATGTGATAAATAGGTCATTATGAATGCATCCATTGATGGTTGGATTATATGAGATATATTCATAGACACTAATGAAAAATTCAATATTATCATGAAGGATTCCTAGAGGAAGATGGGAAGTCCCACTCTAAAACCTTCCTCATACATTATATTCATGGCCAACAAGACTTGAGCAGTGCCTAGGTATTCTTAAAGATGCCACTATCAACATCCTAGGTGGCCCATTCAAAGGTGATTTTGAAGTAATCAAACTAGTTGAAGATGATGATTTTACATATCTATTACGTAAACCATGGTGCTATGCCAATAATTTTGACTAACATTTAAATAAGCACTACATTAGTTTTCAAAATGACACCCAACACACTATCATTACTCTCAATACTAACCAAGGCCCACCTTTTGTAGAAATAATTGGTGCTTATGAGGATATCAACCATATTTATAAGATCATGACATAAGGAAATGAATATGTAGATCCTAATTATAATGATCTAATTCAATGGTTAGATGTGCAATCTATCTCTGAAACCATCAACATTTCTTGTGAACATTAGGCTCATAAAACATATGATTTAATAGGATGAGGATGTACTATAGTTGGTCATCAAATAAATAATCCATTTAAGTTGGTTAAGCACTATAAGTTTATTAGACTAATTGGTGGATAATTAATGAATTTGCCACTCTCTTATTTGGACTAGGCACTTAGGTTCCATGGTTAGATCTATTGAGCATGGTCATTGATGTTAGGTTTCCATTGATGTCAAAGAGAGCATGAAATACTAGTGCATTAATGACAAAGAAGTCATCTTTGATATTTTTATGGTATAGACATTTTGCAAAGACCCTGTAGGGTGTTATTAGTGTTTGGAGTGCTTATGGAAGTGAAAAAAATTCATCAGAGCAGTCATATGAGTGTCTAGGTTTAAGTAGTTATCTTGGCAAACAAAAATAAGTGAGTAGTTTAATGACATCATATTTCACACATGTGAAAGTTTCAAGAGTAATTTGATACATGGATGAATTCCCCTATGAAAGGTTATCATGTGATTCAAATTTTAGGTTATGCAATTGATCATAGAAAAAATTATTGAGGTGAAAAGTTGGACTTCTAGGTAGAGTTTATTAAGTTCTTATACTTAGCCAAAATTATGATATTGAAGATCTATGATGAACATTCAATCAAATCAATGATCTAATGGTGAGCAATTAATTTGACTAGATAAGGATCCAATCGAGCATGTGATCTTATTAGATAGTGATCTAATGGTGTGTATTATGTCAAAATGTTAAAGGAGTCTGAGATTGCATGTAATGGTGACAAGTGTCACAATCTAGATCGATCTGATGAAGATGGAATGGAATGCAGATAATCATATAAGATGAAGATATAAAAGAGTGCATTAAATTATATAGGTGAAGATAGATAATGTGTATTAAGTCAATAGGGTGTTCAAAGTGCATGTGGGACTACTAAGTGGCATAAGCGCATTGAGTCTAACAAGTAGGGTCCACAAAAGGCATGCAAGGCTACCAAGTGTCTCAATCTTGGTAGCACAGATCAAAGATTAATAGTTAGAGACTGAAGGTAAAGTTAGGAAGACTCCTGATGAGATAGATAAAGCATATGTGATCAAATTTATAGGATAAATAAGATGAAGACATGTGGTTGATGTTTTTGTAATACACAGTGATCATTAGAATTTGAATATTTAAATTAATAAGGGAAAAACTAGTTTGTAGTATTTTGCTTATATCTTTTGATCCAAGATGAATTTCATGATGACATAAAATGAAAAATTGAAGAGGACTTAAAAGAGCATATAGATAAGTTATATATAAGTTTTGAAAATTTATATAATTAAATTTATTGAGCTCTAAAGTTGACATTTTGTTAGTTCATGGTGTTTTTGTGTACACAATATTATTTAAGTAAATTGTGTTTAGCAGAAAAGTGTTTTAGCAAGAGTAATCACCTGAAGATGTCTTAAAGGTCATATGGAGTGGACCCATGTATTTAAAAGTGATATTGTGTTCTTTTTTTACTTGATGAAGTTTTAAAGGGGTAATAGGTCTCTATGAGACTTATAAAGGCTACTAAGGCCTAATTGAAAGGTGTAGATGCTTAAGTGTGATCTATGGATGCTATGGCTGACTTGTGAGGATGGTATTGATCTAGTGTTATGATGATATAAGTCTTAAGGATTAAGGAAAGTATTATGGATGACCTATAAGTTGGTATTCATGAAGAATCTATAAAGAGTGAAGACCAAGGCAATGATTTCTAGACTTGTATGTGAATGTGTTGAGAGAGTAGAAGATAGAGATGAAGGAAAGAGATCATAAGGAGTGTGCTCAATGGATGGATTGAAGTATAGAGTAGATTGAGGATGAGCGGAGAAGCCTAGAGTGATCTAAAATAGGTGTTTAGATGCATTTATTATATGATCAAGTTTGAGTGTGTGTGAAGAGTTGAAAGAGAGGTGTTATATATTGTTTATCTAATTAGATTGAAATGCAATAAAATTTATAGATTTTTTGATTTCATAGGTGTTTTGTGGGTTCTCAACATCTAGAACAAGTGGGTGCTTATTCATACTTAGGGGTGGGTTATCCTCATGAAGTGGGTGCTTCACTCAAAGGTGTCATGTTTGTGATCATATTATAGGACAAGTAGTCATGTGTTTAAAATCTTGAGAGTGGTTTTTATTCCCCAAGAGGGTTTCCCATGTATATCTTGTGTTATGTGTGTGATCTTGCATCATATTTCTTATTCATTGTTATGAACATCTTGTATGCTTTATAAATTATTGTGGTCATTAATTAAGAGTTTGAAAGGATTATAATTAAAGTTTGAAATATCTTACATCACTGATTCACCCCTACTCTCAGTGATTGTACCTTTAAAAATTGGTATTAGAGTGGGACCTTCATTGAAAGCTTAACCACTTGAAGGTGATCATAGGTACAATGAAAGACAAAGAGGTTGAGATTTTTATTCAAGGTGAACTAATATGTGATTTATCATAACTCAAATTTTCAAGGGAATAAAATGAATGTCTAAAATAAAATTTTGAAAGATTGAATAACATAGAAGGGAGTAAAAATTTGGACCTAACTTCATCTATATGTCATGAGTTGCTTGAAAATATTGATAGTGTGAAGATAAATAGGAATAATAAACTCAATAGTAAAATTTTTTAAGGTTGTGGTTGATACAAATTTGAATAAAAAAATGGATCAATTAGAAGGTAAATTTATGACTTATATTGATGCATTTTTATCCAAAGACAAGTAAAAATCCAACTCTAAAAAAGAATCTATGGATGAGATGTCTTGGGGTATTGATGATCAAACAAAAAGGGGTGATTAACATGAATAGATATAGTTATGTTTTTAATGGAAACTATTATACTTGTAATGAATATGGTCATAGATATAAGGATTGTACTTACTCTCCAAGGAGAATAAATGAGGATTTATGCTATAATTGCAATCAACAGGGACACATAGCCAAGTATTACAAAAGGGAATTTCAGAAAAAGGACTTTCAAGTTTTTGACACCATCAAATGGTTCAAGAAAGAAAAAATCAAGATTCAAAGAAATAAGGAGCAAAACTTAAAGGAAGAATCCATGTTTATACAAACTTCCTCACATACTAAAGAGGATGAAAACAAGAAATAGTACATAGACAGTGGATTCTCAAGTCATATGACAAGAGACAAGAGTAAGTTTATTTCTCTCAAGAAACATAATTTAGGTTCAATAAGGTTTGGTGACAATAAATCTAATAACATAGTTGGGAAAGGCTCTATAAATTTGGATAAAGGTCATACTAGAACTAAAAATGTTCTATATGTAGAAGGTTTGAAACATAATCTTCTATGTGTTAGCTAAATGTTTAAACAAGGAAATGTTATGCATTTTCATGAAAAAGGGTGTGAAGTGAGAAGTTCCAAGTCTATAAAATTATTTTCAAACATTCACAAGGTAGATAACAACTTATATGTGTTCCATAAATCCAATAAAGAAAATTACTTCATGAATAAATTAGAGGAAAGCTAGCTTTGGAATAGAAGACTTGGACATTTGAGCTTTGATAATTTAGTAAGGATTAGTTCAAAAGGACTAGTGAGGCATATGCCTAAAATCATGAATATTATTTATACTATCTACAAGGCATGCCTTCATGGATATCAAGTCAAAATAATATACAAATCTAAGGAGCATTATACTATAGTTGATCCACACAGACCTTGGAGGACCTATAAGAACTCAAAGCATTTAAGGTAATAAATAATTTATGTTATTAATTGATGACTTCACTAGAGTGACTTGGATATTTTTTCTTAAAGAGAAATCAAAATATTTTGGATAATTTAAAGCATTCAAAGCTCTTGTTGAAAATGAAAAAAGATTAAGAATTAAGTGTGTAATATTAGATAGAGAAGGTGAATTTTGGTCTTATGAGTTTGATAACTTTTATGAGGAACAAGGAATTAGAAGACAATACTCTACTACTAAGACACCCCAATAGAATGGGGTAGTTGAGAGGAAAACCAAAACTATCCAAGAGATGACTAGAACCATGCCTCAAAATTCCAAAATTTTAGATGGTTTTTGGGAAGAGGCTACCAATAATTATATTTATTTATTAAATAGATTCAAATTTAGAGAAAATGGTGATAAGACTCCATATGAGCTATGGAAAAATAGGGCAGCTAATGTCAAACACTTTAGAGTGTTTGGGAACAAGTGTTTTATCAATAAGAATGAAGAAAATCTTGGAAAATTTGACTCAAGATATGACGAGGGCATTTTATTAGGTTATTCCTCTATAAGTTATACTTATAAATGTTTTAATAAGAGACTCCACAAATTTATTGAAATATCTAATGTGAGAGTTAGAAGACGTAGGTGACATCAAGATGCCCATCTTGTAGATAATTGACACTATTGAGGATGTTATTTCAAATAATGAAATCATGCTTGATCAATTAGATGATGAAGAGGAAGAAGTAAGATAAGATATTGAAGCCCCTTCTAGGAGAATATAGAAAGATCATATAGTTTCTCAAGTTATTGGAGATGTGAATGCTAGTTTGTAGACTAGAAGGAGAAGGTTGATCAATCAAAATCAACAAGAAAAAAATTTTTTATCTAAGATTGAACCTAAAACTTTATTAGAAGCTAGCAAAGATCACAATTGGACATTTTCCATAGAGGAGGAATTTGATCAAATAGTAAAAAATGAAACATGGGATTTGGTTCCTAGGCTAAAAGATAAAAATGTGATAGGAACTAAGTGGGTTTTCAAAAATAAGATAAATGAAAAAGGAGAGGTCACAAGAAATAATAATATACTGGTGTGTAAAGGATATGCTCAAGTTGAGGGGATAGATTTTGATGAGATATTTGATTCTTTAGCAATTAGACTCTTTCTATCATATGCAAGCTTGAAAGGTTTCAAAGTTTACCAAATGGATGTGAAATCTACATTTTTGAATGAAAATTAAATAAATAAGTTTATATTGAGCCACCTGAAGGTTTTTTAATGACAAGTAATCAAGACTAAGTTTAAAAACTAAATAAGGCTTTATATGGTCTTAAACAAGCTCCTCGAGCTTGCTATGACATATTATATAAGTATCTATTGAGACAAGGCTTCAAAAGAGGGATAATTGATAGTAATTTATATATTAAGATAGATGGGATTCATCAATTACTATTATTAGTCTATGTTGATGACATAATATTTGGTTTTGACAATGAAAACATGAGTAGAGAGTTTACAGATGCTATGAAGATTGAGTTTGAAATGTCAATGCTAGGAGAAATTTCTTTCTTCTTAAGATTACAAATTAACAAAATTAATGAAGCGATATTCATTTCATAAGCAAAATGCATCGAAGATATGCCAATTTTTTTTGATGTGTTAGATTGTAAGCCAATGAGTACTCCAATGATCACTGGATGCATGTTAAGTAAACAAGATGACTCACCAAAAGTTGATCAAACTTTATATAGATCGATGATTAGAAGTCTCTTATACTCTGCTACTTCTATGCCTGATATCATGCAAGTAGTGGGCCTTTTAGGAAGGTTTCAAGATTATCCTAAAGAATCTCACTTAAAATTAGTCAAACAGTTCTTAAGATATCTGAAGAACACAATAGAGTATGGTTTATGGTACCCCAGGAGTAAATAATTTACTCTAAAGAGATACACTGATGTAGATTGGGCAGGATGTGTAGATGATAGGAGTACCAATGGTGGTGACTTCTTCATAGTTGAATGCTTGATGTCTTGGCTAATCAAGAAGTAAGCCTCTATATCTATATCAACTATAGAGTTGAGTATATAGATGATACTTCCTATTGTACTTAGGTAATGTGGATGAAATAATCCTTAGAAGATTATAAGGTAAGACAAAATGGACCTTGTCCTATCTATTATGATAATAATAGTGCAATTATTATCTCTAAGAATTATATTATGTACTCAAAAAATAAACACATTCTTATTAGATATCATTTATTAAGAGAATAAGTAAGTAATCAAATTGTTATATTGGAATATGTGTCTACAAAAGAACAACTTGCAGACATTATGACTAAACCATTGACAAAGGCCACATTTGAATATCTAAGATAAATCTTGGGAGTCATCACCTTGTCTATGAATCATTAAAAGGTCATTTAAGTAGGAGGAGAATGTGTTGTCATATTATTGATATCATGAAGAAGGTCTCATAATTTTGTATATGACAAGTTGTATGTGTCATGGAGTTCATAGTGTTCTGAAGATGAGATGGTTCTATGAGAGTGATTTGAAAATATTCTTAACCATGATGGCTTGTAACGGATAAATGGCAATTGTTTTGTTGCTATGAGATCCATATGAGAGTTAATCATGTCTGATTCATATGTTTAAGTTGACCTAGTGAAGATATACTATATTTTGGTGGTTTCATAAGAATATTGACTGTGTGTGGATAATGTTTGAAGTGTTATTGGAAGACCTAGTTTGTTGAGAATAATTATTGAATATGATATTTTTTAGATAGAGCATGGAGTTAGGGAGAGATAACTCAAATAATTTGAGAGGCTTGAAGAGATGTGCGTAATGTAAGGGGGATCTTTCTAATCTCTATGAATAGTTTATTAGGTCTAAGGATTAGAGAAGTCCAAGTTTAGATTGGTGCATGTCAAAGAGGGAGAAATTGATTCATATGCTTGAAAATATGTAAGTATCCTGAGCATATTAAATAGTATTTGAATGCATACATAATGTTGAGTAATGATTCCTGGCATGTTGAGGAAGAGAACCTTTGTCATTAATTTCAAAGGGGGAGAAATATCATAATGAATATGTTCAAATGAGTAAGAATTCATTCTGAGGGTGTTTTTACATAAATGAAAAAAGGGGAGATTGTTGAGCATGGTCATTGATGTTAGGTTGTTATTGATGTCAAAGAGAGCATGAGATACTAGTAATTAATGAAAAATAAGTTATGTTTGATAGATTGATGGTATGGACATGTTATATATACCCTATAGGGTGTTATGAGTGTTTAGAGTGCTTATGGAAGTGAATGAAATTCATCAGAGCAGTCATATGAGCATCTAGTTTCAAGTAGTCATCTTGGTAGACAAGGTTGAGTAAGCATTTTTATGACATCATATCTCACACGTGTTAAAATTTCAAGAGTAGATTAAAACATGGATGAATTCCCCTATGAAATATGATCATGTGGTTCAAGTTTTAGGTCATGAGGTTGAGCATAGAAAATGTTATTAAGGTGCAAAGTTGGCCTTCCATGTAGAGTTTACTAAGTTTACGTAGCCAAATTTGTGATATCAAAGATCTACAGTGAGCATTCAATCAGATCAAGGAAATAATAGTGATTAATTAATATAACTAGATAAGGATCTAATAGAGTATGTGATCTTATCAGATAGTGATCCAATGGTGCATATTAGGTCAAAATGTCAAAGGAGTTTGAGATGGCATGCAATGGTGACAAGTGTCACAATCTAGCTTAATTGGATAAAGATCTAATAACATATATATATATATATATATATATATATATATATATATATATATATATATATATATATATATATATAATCATGCAAGATGAAGATATAATAGAGAATTTTAAATTATATAGATGAATATTGATGGTTTGTATCAAGTCAACAAGTCATCAAGGTGTTCAGAATGCATGTGAGGCTGCCAAGTAGTGTAAGTACATCGATTTTGACAAGCAGGGTCCACATATGGCATGTGGGGCTTCCAAGTGTCTCAATCTCGATAGAATGGATCAAAGATCAATATTCAATGACTAAAGGTAAAGTTAGGAAGACTCCTGATGAGATTGAAAAAGTGCATGTGATCAAATTTCTAGGAGAAATGAGATGAAGACACGTGGTTAATGTTTTTTCAACACATAGTGACTGTTGGAATTTGAATATTCAAATTAATAAGGGAAAAACTAGTCTATAGTATTTTGCCTATGTCTTTTGATCTAAGAAAAATTTATTGATGATTTAAACTAAAAATTGAATAGGAATTCAAGGCACATCAAGATAAATTAGTTAGAAGTTTTGAGTATTTATACATTTGAATTTATTGAGCTCCAAATTTGATTATTTGTTTATTCATGGTGTTCTTGTGTACCAAATTTTGTTTCAGTAAATTATGGTTTAGCAGAAGAGTGTTTTGGTAGGAGTAATCACCTAAAGATGTCTTAGAGGTCATATGGAGTGGACCTATGTATTTTAAAGTGATATTGTGTTCTTATTTTGCTCGATGAAGTGTTAAAGGGGTAATAGGTCTCCATGAGACCTATAAGGGCTACTAAGACCTAATTGAAAGGTAGAGCTACTTAAGTGTGACCCATGGATGCTATGGCCAACCTGTGAGGATGGTATTGAGCTATGTTATCATGATAGATGTCTTAAGGGTTAAGGCAAGTATTATGGCTGACCTAGAAGTTGATTTTCATGAAGACTCTATAAAGAGTGGAGACCAAGGTAATGGTTTCTAAACTTATATGTGAATGTGTTGAGAGAGAAGAAGATAGATACGAAGGAAAGAGATAAGAGGGAGTGTGCTTAGCGGATGGACTAAAATAAAGAGTAGATTAAAGATGAGAAAAAAAGCCTAGAGTGATCCAAAAGAGGTGTTTAGATGCATTGCTTGTATGAGCAAGTTTGAATATGTGTGAAGAGTTGAAAGAGAGGTTTTATACATTATTTCTCAAATTAGATTGGACTACAATCAGAGCTTTGGAGTTATTGATTTCATAGGTGTTGTGTGGGTGCTCAACATCTAGAACAAGTGGATGCTTGTTCATACTTAGGGTTGCATTATCCTTGTGAAGTAGGTGATTCACTAAAGTGTCTCATATTTGTGATCATCTTATAGGACAATTAGTCCATATGTTAGTAGGCTTGAGATTAGGTTTTATTCCCCAAGAGGGTTTTCCACCTAGATCTTGTGTTATCTATGTGATCTTGCATCATCTTTCTTATTCATTGTTACGAACATCTTGTATGCTTTATGAATGCTTGCGGTCATTGATTAAGAGTTTTAAAGGATTATAATTAGAGTTTGAAATATATTACATCACTAATTCACTCTCCCTCTCAGTGATTTTACCTCCAACAAGATCAAGGTTAGAGAGTATTTACTATAATTGGAGGATTACTATGTTTTTGAAAATAAATGTATGCATGCGCTCCCTACTATAATTCAAGGAATATTTATTCATTGGTTGGTTACTCATCAACATAATTTATTGACATGGGAACAAGTATGTGTTGTAATACATCATCATTTTCACCATGATATCTGTGTTTGCACCACTCGCACTTATAATGGTGTTGAGTCCTTGAATGACCATATAGCCATTTATAAGAATCTTTAAATTGTCGATGAAAGATTTTTACCTGAATCTTTGTGGGTTCTTATATTTTATGGAACTCTATATGATTGGGATAGAGAATGGTATGTTCATCAAGAGACATGTAGATATACGAATGCCTAGAAATGCATCAAACATAGTCTGCTCACCATATTTACATTTTATTCACCATGATCACATCCAAATTTATCCTTATAAGTAATCAGTCAAGCAGTAGTAGGTGATTAAACACTAGTTGAATATAGAATACAAACCATGCATGGTGTAATTCATAATTATTTTTCCATCCTCTAAGAACTTGATACTCCTAGAAGGGATCGATTGGAACTAGATAACCATTTAGAATATGACCATAGGGAATATATATAGAGGGGTAAGCAAAATGTTGTATGGAAAGTTGATTAAGATACTAACACTGATCCACGAGATATAACATTCAAAAACTTAAAATTTCCTAAATAATAAATAGTGTGTTATGTTATATATAATATGTAATATGAGTAGAAACCATATTTCACACCACTCTAAATGGTTCTGTACAATATTGGCATGAAAGATGCACCCAAGATGGCCATTGTGGTAAAATATTGGTTTGAAGCAGAATTATCCAAAATATTTAAACTTATGTAGGACTATGAGGACATTTTATCATAAAACTACACAAAGATGAAAAGTGTGCATTTAGAATTGGGCATAATGAATATTATATTAATTAAGGGCATTCAAATAATCAAGAAGTGACCATATCAAATGAATCCTAATCTACATGCATGTGTTAAATAGGAACTTGATGGCATGTTATGCATTGGGGTTATCACTCCCATTGATGAATCTAAAAGGGTTATCCCCATGGTAATTAACATCAATAAGTATGGAAAAATTAACTTTTACATGGATTATATACAACTAAATTTTATGTGTGTAATGGGCCCATTTCCAACATCATTCACGGAGGAGATTTTAGAAGTTGTTATTGGATGTGAAATCTATACCTTCACTGATGGATTTTTAGGTTATCATTGAGGAAGATATGGCAAAAAGAACTTTTGCCACTGAATGGGGGTCCTTTGCATACATTTTTATGCCATTTGGCTTAAATAATGCACTAGAAATCTTCTCCATAATTATGGTTGAAGCCTTACATATTTCATCCATGACTTCCTTTATGTATATATGGATGATTTGACCATGTGCAATTTGGTGTATGACCACTATGCTAATTTTCACCTCATGCTCGAGCATTGTCAATGACTTTATACTTATTTAAACCTAAAGAAGTGCATCTTTAATACACATTTTGGGATCTTATTAGGGCACATCATTTATTAGGATGGGCTACTCATGGATCCATCAAAGATTATAGTTATTGTTAAACTCTCAGCTCCAACCACTTAGTGTAAGGTCCATGCCTTCATTGGTCACACAAGATATTATCGTAAGTTCATTCATAGTTATGATAAAATCACAAATCTATTAGAATAATTACTCAAATAGAATGACCTATTTCTTTCAACTGAAAGGCATCAATAATTATTTTAATTCTTGAAGTAAGAATTGGTAACTACACCCTTACTCTAATTCCTAAATTGGATGACACCATTTCTTGTACACATCAACACTTCTACTATGGTGGTGGGTACCATCCTTACACAACTTGGTGAAGGGAATCTTATCCATCCTATATATTTTTATAGTTACAAGCTAACACTTGCTGAGATAAATTACTCTACTACAGAATGAGAAGTCTTGTCCATGGTGTATGAACTCCAAAAGTTCTACCAATACTAATGGGCCACTCCATTCACCTTATTTATTGATCATGAGGTTCTCAAGTACTTTATAAATAAACATGTGATACATGGATGAATCTATCAATGGATCATTCTATTCCAAGAATTCCAATTCTCTATGGTATTAAAACATGGCAAGGTTAATTTTAGTCCTGACCATATATCACGTATTAAATCTATCAAACCAGCATAAATAATTGAAGATGACTTACCTGATGTACAAATTTTTCAAGTTACATGTGTACTTGAATAATTAGAGGAAATAAATACTTTCCTTATAATAGGTTTATCCCTAGACCATCTTATCACCTAGGAGAAGAAGCAACTCATTATACATGTTGCCCCTTTCTAGTTTATTGGTAGAGACGTATATAAGATTGGCTAAGATGAAATATTATGAAGGTGAATAATGTAGTGTGAGCATGAAAAAATACTTAAAAATGTCTATGAGGGTGTCATCAGAGGACATTATGATGGTGAAAAAACAAAATGAAAGGTTTTCCTAATTGGTTTGTGGTGGCTCACCTTATTCAAAGATGTCAAAGCTTATGCATGCCGATATGATATATGTCAACATGTAGGCAAACCAAATCAAAGGGATGTTATGCCCCTTAATCCAATCCTTTCTCATGAACCATTTTAGAAATGGGATATTAATTTTTTGGGGCCCATTAACCCTATTAGAAGATGAATTGATATAAACTACATCATTACCACCACAAACTATCTCACATGTTGGGTTGAAGTAGTGCCCACACATGATTATACTACTGTGATTTCCACTAGGATTTTGGGAAAATATCATCACCAATATTTAATCCATTTAATTTTAACTATTTATTATGGCATTCACTTCCTCAATGAGATAGTTCATGTCCTCTTAGCTGAATTCATGATTGTGCACCATAAGACCACTCCATACCACCGTCAAGTTAACGACACTACTGAAGCTTTTAACAAAATCTTGGGCCATATATTAAAAAAGTTTATCAATATCAGTCACCCTAATTATAATGAATTATTTTTGGAGTCTTATGGGTATATCAAACCACATACAAAATATTGAACAAGAGTACTCCTTTTCATCTTATCTTCAACACTGAAGCAATTCTACTAGTGGAGTTCCTTGTTCTTTCTTTACATATTATGTGCATTGGCCAACTAGATGATGAAGAATATATAAAATCATGCCTCAATACTTTATTATATATAGATGAAACATTCTTTCTTTCACATTGGAGTTAAGGAGTTGAAAAGTAGAAGCAAAAATGCTTAGCATGATAAACATCTCAAAAAAAATTTATCTCCTGGTATGCATTTGTTAGTCTATGATTCCAAGTTTGTGTGACTCTGGTAAACTTTGAATACATTGGGATTTTTATTTTATCATTCAAAACATATATAAAATAGGCTCATGACAATTAATATGATTATATGTCCAATTTCTTCTAGTCCATTTTAATGGTAGTCGGCTTTAACCCTACCATTTTATGTGATACTTTAAATTTTTTTAGTAAGGCATATGCCACTATAATATTTTAGGATTTTGGATTGTTTTAAAATAATGAATATAATTTTTACATGCATTTTTTTTACGTTTGTTTTATCACATGGTTCTCTTTTGTTTTAGCACTACCTTTATCATTATTTCATGTGGTCATGCCCATGGAAGACCATGTGCATATTTTAGTGTGGGGTAGTGTTTAAGTTGAATAAATTAAAGCTATAACTAGGAGGACTCATGCATATAATTGGTGGGTAAGTGAAATAAAATAAATAAAAAAAGGCACGCATGAGATGACACATGACCTTAAGTGTGAAAAATGAATGGTAAATGAAAAGTAACTACAAATGGGTTAGAAGGGAAAAATTAGTTCCCACCTTTGAAATAGAAGTTTACATATTTTTATAGCTAGCATACACTCTGAAAAAAATATAAGGATGAGACAGATGCACTAAATTTATAAAGTATTAAACATAATGGCAACTGTGCCAAACAAACATCATGTAATAAAGTTTGAGAGAATTAATGAGTGAAGTGATGGATGAAGGCAAGGGAGAGTAAATGTAAGTAAATATTCAAGGTTATATAAGGTTTTAGGGTCCTCATCTTGAAACTTTATTATTGAAATATTTCAAATTTATAAAATTTATAGAGCTCAAGTGAAGCATTTTTAGGTTATAAGAGAGTGCATTTATTAAATTTTAATGACAAATTTAAAACTAAAAAGTGAGGCAAAAATATTAAAAAAACAAAAAGAGTGGAATTGTGACTATGGGAGAATTTTGGAGAGAGTTTTAGGTTACAGGTGTTGACATCTTCCATTAAAATAAGATATTATAAGAAGGCCAAAGAATTTTAAGGTAGGAAACATGTATTCATTTAAGAGAGTCAGATAACTACATGTCAATCTTTGGGCATCCCAGGGGTGATGCAGTGAAAACATAAGGACAAGAGAAGTGAGCCTTTTCCTATAATTCATGAAGAGAAGGAGTATGATAGCAGAAAGAAGTTCCTAGTGAGTCTGATGCATAAAAAAAACTAGCACATTGAGTGTAAGAAACATAGATTAGGAAAGAAGTAATAATGGTGCATGAGGACAAAAATAAGTGTAAAACACCACCTTCACCCTTTGTTTCAATTGAAGAGATAAATACCTTAAGTTAGTTTTACATAGTGCAAATTGGGAGTCTAAGGTTTATTCTTGCCAAGTTATTGACTACAATCACCATCAACCTAGAAATGAGAAAGACATACAATGTGATTACAAGGTTGAGTGTCAAAACACTAAGAATTAGGTCACTTATGACCTCATAGCCTTAAATCTACTGAATGATGCTAGAGTGTTCCAAATATTTACCCTACCTAATTTTGGAAAGCCCATGGAGGCAGTGAGATTTCTATGTCTCACATCTATGAGGACTATTTTTAATTTTCAAGGTGTAGGATGCAAATCTCTACCCAATGGATCATCAAGGTAATAGGGTTATAATGTTTAGGCACTAATGTTAATATGGATTTAGAGGACCAAGAGGTAATTAAGAAGGTAGTGGTAGCATTAAAGTATAAAAAAGAGGGCCACACCATGTATATTTCTAGCCTCTAAGTTCCCACCATTTGGGTAGCTGTGCACTTGGCTAAGACCAAGCTTGGGGGTGGGGAAAGGTGGAAAGAGGTTGACATGGCACACACATATATGGAATTCTATATGGCCTAGGGAAATAAGTATAATTACACCTGGTACATAGTTAAAAGGATTGTGGAGGATACTAAGAAGGCCTATTACCTACCAAATCATAAATTTCCTTGGGGCATGGTTCTTATTTTCTTAGTGTTTGATGAGATTGGTATTCTAGAATATGTGGATAAAAAATGAAATTTGGTATACCCACCTAAGAACAAATCCCCCAAGGAATAATTATAATAGTTAACTTTCCCTAATGCCATCTCCCCTTCCCATAGGCTAAAAATGAAAGGATGGTTTGAATGGATGAAGGAAGATTTCAAAAATGAATGACACATCCCCAAGAAGTTTCCCGCATAGATGGGAACTCAATATCAATTTATTTTTATGTAACATTATTCATTTGCGCACATTTGGATAGAGCCCATAGATAAATTATTAGGGTGACTAAAACTACCATATGATCTTACTACTAAGTATATCAAGAATTCTGTAAATCACATTGTTGACACATGGAAGGTGCATGTTGACACTGAAAGAATTAATGTAGAGACTCATACTCTTTAGCAATTATATGTCTACTTAGGGAAGAAAGCCTTTAGATAACACCAATATCAATGCATACCATATTATCATGGGGGTCACATTCATGTGTTGTATTACATGCTAAATCCTAATAAGAAGGCTTTGGGAAGCCATGAGGCCACTAGAGAAACCCTTCCCATTCCACCAAACATAACATATTAAAAAAGGAAGTGAAGACAAAAGAAGAGGCCAAGGCCTAATTCTACTAGGATAACACAAGAGTAATAAACTATGTGATAAAGGATGGCCCCATCACCTCCAAAATACTAAGGGATGCCTACAATGCAAGATTAAGAGGGCCTCGATACCACCCAATAGATAGATTTTCCTTCTGGATAAGAGAATTCTACACTAGATGTTGAGGTATCTAAACAAAGGGTGGTGAATCTTCAGGAATTGCTTAAGAGGGAACCTACCCCAAGGGTATAAAAGGAATACACTCTTGAGTCAGAGAAGTATTCCTCAAAATAATATGAGTATCCTACCCTTGATGATGTGCAAGTAGACATTGAGAGTACCACTGGTGAAGAAGGGGAAGATAGAGGTGTAACATTAGACACTAGTGACCAAGATGCTAGCCTGAGTGGATAACATCAAACTGATCTAGATGTTGAGATACTTGAAGATGATTCTAATAAGGGAAATTGGATTATTGAGGAATCTAATTAGTAACAAGGAAATAAGAGTGATAACCTCCTCATTCATGGATATCTACAACAAAACCTCCCTAAATAATAATTGTATGTGGTATTATTTCCCTAAGGAAGACTCATCCAATAAGACTTAACATGAACTCTCCTTTTACATGGACATTTATAATGAGGAACATTGCTTTAAGTTTCCATCATGTAGCACATATTTAGAACCAAAGGGGGTGGTTCTTCCTATTGAATTTTGGGTGGATCCTTAGTAGTTTTCACTAGCCTAAGTAGGAAAAAAACTCATAAAGATGGCTCTCACAATCACCAAGAAAAAGTTTCTACATAGCTATGATGTTGGCCAACTACAAAAAAACACCAAGAGATCATTACTATGTACTAACATGAATATACTGAAAGGTTGAGGCTTGACTAGAAGTTATAAAAGCTTAAGCACTAGTAGGAATCAACAACAATGTCTCGAATGAGGACTCTAAAACTTTGTAATATTTTTTTACAAAATGAGATGGTACTTAACGATGGGATCCCTCTCATAAATGAATCCATTGATAAGTTAGATACCCTAGTAAATATTTTATTAAAAAATTCAAAGACCAGGTGAGTCCCTAATAAGAGTAGACTTGGGTTGTAGATAAATTTGATGAGTCCATCAAAGTATGTAAGATATTTTTGGCTAAGGTTGGTGCCACAACTCTCATAGTTAATAGGATTTTTATAAAATTGGCATAACCTACTAAAATTTTGGAAGCTAGGATTCAACGAAAAGATCACCAGTGTTAATAATTGGCCAAGAATGTGATAATAATAAAGGATAGAGCATCATGCACAAAATCATTCTAGGATGTTAAGGAACTAGAAAATAAGATTAATACATACTGCAAAGGAGATTGATACTAGTTTTACAATTATTTGAGTGTAAGTTTTGATAAAATTCAGGATGCTTGAAGATGTCCATAAGGATGCCAATTTTAAAATTAAACTTTTGATGACTCAAGTAGGTGAATTTATAGAATAACCTGAGGAGACAAAATGATTGAAGGGTGAGGTTAAGAAAGTTACCTCCAAACTATAGACTACCCTCAACCACTAGGAGGAAGTCAAGCACCAAGTTAAGCAAGGGGGACCTAAAGTTTTAGAATGAGAGGGACCTAAGGATGGCATATAGTCCAAGATGGACTATTGGCTTAGTTGGGGGTGATGTTGGACCCAAAATTTTGTTTTAATTTATTCTAGGTACTTTTTGAAGACTATGTAGGAGATATAAACATGAAATTAAACCTAGGAAAGGGAGAGACAAGGTGTGGAAGGCCTTAGAACAAGAGAATCAAGTTGTGAGGAACAAAGATGTAAAAAACATGGAGGAACAAAGGATGAAAAAATATGATAATAAATTATGAATTTTACAAGGTCAAGGAAGGTATATATGGTTAGGAAATGATTTACATGAGCATCAGAGGAGAATCGTCAAGTGTGAATCTAACACTAGCCTACAAGAAGATAGGAGAACAAAAATGAATATCTAACATAGAGAGGGTATATATGGGAAGTTCATGAATCAATAGGGATTTATTGCAACAACTTCCACAACTCATTATTGTAAATGGTCATTTGCAAGTCATCAATTTCATGATAATATTGTAATAGAATGATTGGGGTAAAACCATGTATAAATACCACCTAGTTTTTCTTAGAAGAGTTATTTTTACTAAAGGTAAAAGTGGGATTTTAATAGGGAGCCACCCCAGTACATATAAAATAGTAGGCTATAATTGATCACCAAAATTTACATAAAATTTCTTGACTATAAAGCTAACAATTCAAAAAATAATAACAACAATAAAGCAACATAAAAACAACAAACCAATAGTAAAAATAACCTTATAGGTAAGGCTTTTCCAATACTCTATAAGACTAATCTAATTATTTTTGATAGTTTTAAACATAGTTTCCATCATTTGAAGAGTCTGAGGATCTTGAGTCCCCTCCATAGCTCCCTTCTTATTATTCTCATCTTTTCCCCATTCAAGCATCTCATTCTTCCTTTTTTCCATGATCCAGAGACCTTCTATGTTTTAAAGATAGTTTTGGATAAAATTTATGCTAAAGTCAACAATCATTCTAATGTTATCCTTAATAAGTTTATTCTCATGCTCCATCCTAGTAATTTTGTCATCAATTCTTTCCACCTATTCAAATAACTCAGCCCTAGTGTAAACAATCCCATCATTCTTACTCAAATTACTCACTATATCCTTAAATCATTCATGATCCCTCATGAACCAACGTAATAATGCCTTATGTAGACCAATCTTATCTTCCATTTCTTAAAATTTATTTTGATCTTTAAATGATGCCATGAGTTCATAAAACTCCTTATCCTTTCCCTATTTCTCAATTACCTCAGGCCTAACATCACCAATCCCCTTTTCCATACAACCATCCCTACATTTTTGCAAACCTTCTGTGACCTCTAATAATTTATTTTCTTCCAATTTTACTTCATTACCACCCACACCACCTATCTAAGGCTTCTCAACTGCCATATTAAAAACTCATTTATTATACCTTGTATTATCCCATATATCCATTGAATTTTATAAACCCCCTAAATCTTTCTCCTCCTTATCCAAATTAATAATCACTCTATGCTATTCCCTAGTATGAACATTTTTCACCTTTTTCCTAGAGGAACTCCTTAAAACCCTTTTGGGGGTTGTAATCCCTATACCCAACTTTTTTAAGGGTTTAGTAGTTATAAATAATAGATTAATACCCTTAAAGTACTTATATATAAGAAATATTACTACTTGATGTAGAGGATACAAAATTTTCCCACTTTCTAGATTCAACATAAAACTCTCTAATGAATGCAAATTGTAAAATGGAAGGTTTGATAGGAATTTGACACCTAAAATAATTCAAGATGGGAAAGTGGTAAAAATGAACCACTATATATCTTCCTTTGAGTGTTACATACCTGATTATTTTCTCAACCACCTCATCATAAGGCTATGGTAAATCTTCTCTTATAAATCCACCTTGATACTCCATCAGTTCCTCACCCTCACTCAAATTTTTTGCCTTATCCTCCTTGTAGTCTTTACTGCACTTAGTGTACTTAGTATCCTCAATTTTGAGACCTATGACCTGAGTTATTATCCCCTCATAAATCTCCACAATGACATTGTTTATTTCTACCTTTTGATCATTCTAACTGTTCACAAATTATCTTGATAGATACTGACTGTAGCCATCAATATTCTTCATAAATGTAGCAAGCCCTCCTATCTAAAAAATTCCCCACACCTATACATTATCTTAACTTTTCCCACAAATAGTGGTTCAACACAATGTAACCCACCACCCATCTTGCCAAAATCTAGTTTAGTCCTATTAAAACCAATACTAACTAGTAAATGAAAACTTAGTACCTTGACCTTATCAAAATAAAACATATACATTTAACCCATATTTGATGGCACTTCAAAATAACTATCACACACCACCTTATTTTCCTCACTCAAGATATTATTCACATCAATCATTTCCATGTAATCCACCATCCTATCATTCAACTTATGCACTCTGAACCCACATAATATTGTATCCATTCCATCATAAAAGGTTATCACTATGTTGATTATCACTATTTTTTTCTCCCTTTCCATAATAACATTTTCTTCGACTAGGAGAATATCATCGGACCAATACTTTAGGAAGAGAGCCAACACACCCCTATTTATAAAATAATCAACCAAACAATTACCTTATCTATAAGTGTGTTTAAAATAATTAGCTTGAAAATAATCTCCCACAATCAAACTTTCTTCTATAATATGATTAATACTATAACTAGCCTTATTCTTCATATTTAGGCAATCAACAATATTCAAAGAATCACCATGAATCTTTAGCCAATTGCTTACCCAAAAATACTACTAAATACTCTACCAAATTATTTGTTTGTAACCCCATACTTCCTTAAAATGCTCCTATGACCTTACCCCACTCATCCCTAAGCACCTCACCACCACTCGACATCTCAGGATTACCTTTAAATGACCCATCCAAATTTAGTTTTATCCATCCAAAAGTAAGCTTCTTCCACTTGACATTTTTTTTAATCATCTACATAAGAATCCATATAATTAACACCCTCTAATATATTATAATTGATAACAATCATTTTTATTGAGAATTTAACTTTTGATTCTTGCTCCATTTAATCACTTTCCAATTCTCATGAAGAATATTCATAATATTTATAGAAACCAATTGAGGAGAGGCCTTTATTTCTGTAAAAACTCTATTATTTTTTTCCTTCCATACTCCCCATAAAACATGAGGAAATACCAACATCCACAATTTCTTTAAAGCTTTATTGAAAAAGGTGAAATCTAGGACAACCAATTATTTTGAATATTAACATTGTGAACCTAGTTCACTTGAGACTTACCTATACATTCACCCCATACTTTGAAAATAAATGGGAATTCCACCATTAAATTTTGAATAGATTCATTCTTCATTTCATAAAGAAAGCAAAGATTGACCAATGACAAACCTCTTTTACTAAGATTATCCAATGTTAGGATTTTGTTCTAAATACATAATCAAGAAACCATATTGATAGTAGGAATTAGATCCTTATCCCACACTTTCAGCCAAGGAAAGGACTCAATATTATGAGGAACTAATGCTCCATAACTGGATCTAACACTATAAATTCCATCATCAGAATCCACCCATACTAACTCATCTTATTTAACAAAATTTGAAATATGAATACCTCTTAATAGAAAATTAAGATTTAAAACTATATTTATTACTTCCACCATTGCATTCTCAACAAAGAATTGTTTCTAATGTTCTCTACCATTTTGAAAATGGATATAATTTTCCACTTGTACTACAAAAAGAGTTTTAATCTGATTGCCAATATGTAACCAAGGTTCTAGAAGAATAAGTGGCTTATCTAACAACCATGAGTCTTCCCAAAACATGATATTTAATCCATTCCCAACCTTCCACTTACAACCATTCACCATAATATCCCTATTTTTAATTAAAAATTTACATATAATAGAACCTCTAATAAAATCTTCCTCACTTAGAACATCTATACTTATATTATCACGTATTTTGCCTAAAAAATATTAATCCTTAAAATTTTATCCTTAATAAATATCTAGCACAACTTAGCCACCAAATATTTACTCATCCATTTCAAATTATGTAAACCTAATCCACCATGTTGTCTAGGATGATAAATTTTTTCCCATGCCACCAATAGAAATCTTCATTTAACCTTAGTCCTAGTCCAAAGAAATATTTTTTGAATCCTTTCAATCTTATCAAGGACAATATTAGGAATATTTAAAAGAGATATAAGAAAGATTGAAATAATTTTAAAGACACGTTTAATTAAAATAAATTTACCAACTTGGGAGAGAATCACCCCTTTCCACCCAATATGTTTACTTTGAAACCTTTCAATAAGATAATTCTATTGATAAACATGCAATTTACCAATAAACAAAGGCATTCCCAAATACTTTGAAGGGAGACATCTTATTTGACATCCCAAAATGCGATCAATTTTTTGTTGTCTCAACAAAGGAAAGTTAATAAATATTAAATAAATCTTATCAAAGTTAACCACTTGTTTGAAAACCAATTCATAATCCATTAAAATTTTATTCAACTCCTTAGCTTATTTAATAGAGGTAGTATCAAGTATAATTATATCATCAATAAATTATTGGTGAAGAGTAGCTTCGACATCATTTACAACCTTGAACCCATTTAGTCTTCCATCACCAACAACTACCAATAAATTTCTACCTAAAGAGTCTACCATGATAATAAACAAGAATAGAGGTAAAGGATCTCCCTATCTAGTTAATTTTTTGCTCCCAAAAAAACCCATAGATGCACCCTTTATAAGAATTGAAAACATGGTTGTTGAAACACAAGATTGGATCAAAGAGAATACATGAGAATGAAATCCAAATTTATGTGACACTTCATCTAAGAAACACCAATCCATTCTATCATATGCCTTGCTCACATCCAATTTTAGAATCATACATGAAAGATTACTCTTATCCATTGAATGCATAGTTTCATGTATAAATATAAACCTATCCTAAATTTATCTACTAGGAAAAAAACCCACTTGATTTTTAGATATAATCCTTTCCAATAAAGGTTAAATACTTAAATCCAAAGTTTTAGTAAAAATCTTGTAAATTGAATTGCATAAATTAATGGGTCGATAATCTGAGAAAGTAGAAACACCACTTTTTTTAGGAATCAAATCCACAAAGGTATTATTGAGATGAAAATTTTTACTAAACTTAAAGAAATCATAGACATCTAACACCACATATAATTTGATAATCTCTCAATAATTTTGAAAAAATCCATCATAAATCCATCTGGTCTAGGGGTCTTATCTTTACTTAACATGAAACCACAACCTTTACTTCATCAACAAATAAAAACTAGAACAAAGATGCATTATCTTGATATGAGATCAAAGAGGAAATACATTACAAAAACTCATGATTAATATTAGCATTAGTATTTTCATTAGCATTAAATAAGTTTTGAAAATAGGAAAGTACTTGATCCTTAATCTCCTGGTAATCAAAACTAATAATCCCATTTACTCTTTTAATTTTATAAATTCTATTATGACTACTGTGTTTAAGAGAGACATATGAAAATAATTTGAGTTTCTATCTCCCTCTTTCAATCAAATATCCCAGATTTATACCTCCAAAAATATTCCTCTAAAGCCACAAGAAAATATACTTACTCAGAAGAACTTTCTCGTCCAAATTTTCCTTAGAAAGACCATTTACAACACAATTCTCTCCCAAAACTGATAAATATTCTCTAACACTCTTTTTTGTTGAAATATATTACCAAAAACTTGTTTATTCCACAATCTAACATTTATCTTGACATTTTAATTTTTTTTCACCAATGTAAACATAAACATCCCTTTTATATTGACATCCCACCACAATTTAATGTTTTCTTCCAACTGTGGATGAGAAAACCACATATGCTCAACTCTAAAAGGTGTACAAACCTTCTTAGTTTTAACATTCATGTTAAGAACAAGTAGATTATGGTCAAATTATATTATGGGGAGATAGGATAAATAAACATTCAAATAGATAAACCAATCAACTAAAATAAGACCTTGATCCAATTGGGACTAAATAATATTATCTCCAACCTACCTATTTGACCAAGTAAACAATGATCCTCTTAGCTCAACATTCAATAAACTATTCCTAGAAATAAAACCTACAAGATCATCCATAATTTTAGTATATACCTAAGCACCACATATGTTTCCCTAGGGTTAAGAGGCATATTTAAATCCCCTACAACCATCCAACTAAACTATTCATAATTTGATCTGAACACAATTATCTCATCATATAATCTACATCAATCTATATGAGTATACAGAGCATAGACATTTGAAAGAATCCATAAAAAATTCCTAGTCTAATTAAAGAACATAATAGATAAATGATGACTATTCATAATCAACACCTTACCCTCTAGCAAAGAATCATTCCAAAAAGTCACTATACCCCTAGAAGCCCTTGTCGAACTAACACTTTCCACCTTTGCCTCCTTTTTAATCATATTTTTAGTTTATTCCACCGTATCCTCACCCATCTTGGTCTCTTGAATAAAACAATATAAGGCTTATTATTCCCACACAAATCCCTCAAAAATATATGCTTAGTAATATGATTCAACACCCTAAAATTATAACTTATCAACTTCATTTACAATGTCTAGATGGTCCCTTGGTAGATCTAATTGGAAAAATGGTATACACTCCATCTGTAATTTTCTTCTTTGTCTTTCTTCTATGAGTTTCTAATTGAGATGGTTTGTCCAGCATTTTATAAGACCCCACATCTAGATATTTATGGACCCCCTTTTGTTTAAATGGTGTTAAACAAACTTACTTTCTCAAAGATCTTTTACTTGAAGTTGGAGTAGACAAATCCTCAGTAATGCTTTTATAATAATATGAAATAATCTTTTCTTGAAGTTCCCACTAATCTTAGAATTAGGCCCCATAATTTTTTTTAACACACTGGGATCATCTCATCCTCCACTAAACAAATAAATATTTCCTCTCCACCCTCTATTTTAAACATTTGAGGACATTCAAACTAATTTGCATCAATAACCAAGGCCTAAGAACTTCCCTAACCCCCTTTCAAAAGGCAAAATGAAGACCCATCTAAGATACATAAACCTAATTCTTGCTTCTACACCTTATCACCAGAACCTTTAGTATAAATAGGAACAATATTTGTAAATTTATCTTTAATATATATTTTTTGATCTTTACCCTCCTCTAAACCACCACCAAATTCCAAACCATGCTAGGATTCGATCAACATTTTACACTTTGCAACATCCAAATCCAAATAACTATCAACACTATGACCCCCTATAACATATTTTGAAAGATTATTAATATTCAAAATGGGTAAAGCCAACTTAAATTTTAGACTCTAATTCAAGATAATGTTAGTTGGATCTAAATACTGATTATTAATCTCTAATACAAGCCCTTTGCTTCTCTTATTCCAAGATAAATTATCAGTCTTAGAACATATGCATGCCCCATTTTAACAAAAAATGGACAAATTATAGTCATATGCCCCAAATGCATAACCTTCACACTTCAAAGCTAAATTCTCATACTCAATTTGTTGAATCCATTCAACCCTACTAAAATGAAAAATCACAAAAAAGAAGTTCTTGATTCTTATAAGCATTTACACAAATTGAGCATGCACGAATCTAGTTCTTGCCTTAGTGGCCACATAAAATACTATAAGAGACCCAAATGTCTTAGAAATACTTGAAAAAATATCCTCTTACTAGAATTCCATTTGAATACTAGGGAGTCTTACCCAAATTGGCATGAGATTGATGTTTTCTTTATTTGGATTAAAGCTAGGTTTCCATTTCTTCAAAAATAAACTATATCTCCCAAAAAACCAAGGACCACAAACTAAAAATTTAGCACAATCCTTAGAATGATGAAAATGAATTAAAAAAACTCATTATTCATCGTAGATATTTTCATATGCCTTCTTGGAGCCCATTTTCTTGCTTCCCACTACCTATAAATGCCAATAGTTGTTCGAGCACCCAAAAAATTACCCACCAACACATTAGACATTCTCTAAGAAGCTAAATTTATGAGTGAATATGGAATTTCAATATGAATACCCCCAAAATCATTACAATTTGGAAGTTCTTGAAATGATTGCAACTCCTCCATCTTCCCTAATTTCCCTTAAGTTTTGAAGCCCATAAAAATTGTTATAAAAACCATTATTAAAAGAAGACTTACTTGAGATTTTGTCTACCTTTTATTTATATTTTACAGAAAATGATCTATCACTAGGGTCCACATCTATCAATTGAATACCATCACCGTCACCTTTATCCCTTTCCATCTATTTTTTGAAAATTCCTTCATCTACGCTGCTAATTTTCTTTGCCTTTGTGTCTACTTAAAAGAGTTTTTTTTTTAATAATGGTAATCTTGAGATTAATAACAATCCTGATGTGTATTAAAATGTGTATGGTGATTCTTGATATGTAATGGAATATAATATTTGTGCTATTGAAATACATTTTATAATATTGCTATGGAAATAATGGTACCATTACTCTTTTTTTCAATTTGCATCTATCTTTTTCTGTGATGAATAACTTAAGTACATAATGAGTGGATTGTTAGGACTAGCTATACTATGATGATTTTGGTTAGAACTATGTGCCTATTCAAGCACCATATGGGAGTGAGATTAATGTATACACCATCATGCAACAAAATTGATGAGAATCGGTCTTAACCTGCATGCTTTAAGTAAACATGTGAGATCATTTATTTCATGATATGCTAGTGCACTAGCTCATTGGAATTATTATTCTCTTTAGGCATGAGTTTAGGATAAGTCATGCTAAACTATAGGAAAAGACCTTAATATTTTATACAACTTTTCCATACACACAACCAAATCATTTCAATAACCATTATAATAACCACACAACATCAGAATTCATTTTATTTTTTTATAAAACCAAGATTTCATTTCTTACTTATTATTATGCATCAAAATGAAGAGTTAATTTAATTACTTTCTAATATATATATATATATATATATATATATATATATATATATATAATATTTAGTGGTTAATAGTCAAACATAAGTCCCTACAATGAATATCCATCAACACTTACAACAAACTTCAAAGTAGCCATTCTAAAACCTACAAGAGGCTCAACAATTCAAATAACAAAAGACAAATAATAAATATCCATTATGCATGAATAATAATGATTCTCTTAAGCTTATATTTTATTATGAAACCAAGATCAACCCATAACCAGGTTATCTTTATTGTTATTCAAGACTATGACTCGTCCCATTACTTAGAGACAAAATTCATCTTAATCATTGTAATGAATGTCAATAAATATTTTTAAATGAAAATATAAATCTAGAATTATGTATGATCTAAATAATTAAACTTCATGAGATTTAAATCAATAAATCCCTTATTATATAATCCAAATGATAAACACAAATTAATTATAATATACCAGTACTTAGAATAATAAATTTAAGACAAAATTTCCAACTTACCATTAATCAAAATTGAGAAACAAACATAATATATATCAACAAACATAGATTAACTATGGTCTAGATCTTATACAATAATCATCTCCAAACCTTGTGTGAAGCACATTAAACAAAACCATTTATTTATCTAAAACATTCCCACATTATTCACTTCATAAATGTACATAATGAAATGAAGTAATAAGCAATACAAGAAATAAATTGTTTACTGCATAAAATATGAATATTATCATAATGTAAAAATCTATATCATAATAAAAAAAACATCCTTTGTTATAATCATATAAACCCTTGCCATATTGAACCCACATATTTTACATGAATGCTATACATCATAATATAAAACCAATCTCATTTTCCATAGATTGATTCCATATAATGAAGGCCATGCATGAAAACCTATCCTCATGTGTAAGATAATCCCAACCATCGATAGGTATCCCTACCCAACCCAACCATTAGTTGGTCATGGAAGCAGGTACCCATAGAGAAACTTATAACACATAGATAATCCAACAAGTATGATGCAATAGTGTCATAGGCTAAGCATAACTTTCTCTTAGGCAACTAAAATCTAATACAAGCCCAAAAGATGAACCCTAAAGTCTATTCCAAATAATATTGACTAGATATACACAACTGAAGCATAAATAACACAAAATAACCATAAAAAATAACCAAGGTTCAAAACTCAAAACAGACCCAAAATCATTCAAGGAACATAAAACAAAAAACTAAACTAGTAGAGCAACCAAAAGAGTCTTTTTAACATTTGAGTTTACCCATACATTGTTTATGGGTGAAGTATCCTCATGGTCTCACCATATAAGGTTTCTTTGACCAATTATGCAAGACAATAAATAGATTTAGGTCTATTTAAGATCCCACATGCTTCTAAAACTTAAACAAAAAATCTATTTTAAAGTAAACAAGCACCTAATAAACACATTGATTTGTTAAATAAAGCCCCAAAATATACTTACTTAGTTTTAAGATGTAATGTGTTACCATAAAGGCTTAGCCACCAAATATTTTTGCTTCCTCTTTTCTTCTTTTCCATCTTCATCCCTTCCTTTTCTCCTTTTCTTTTATTTTATACTACATTTTTTTGTTTTCAAAGTTTCATGTATTTAAATTCCTCATTCTACTAGATGTAACTCCCACCTCAAAATGTCAAGCAAATATTATGCATGCATGGAGTCAAGTTCCAAACCCTTGGCCTCCTATAAGAAGCCCCCAAAATTTCCATGAACACTATCCACCAAGCCATCGAGTGGATCAACAAAATGATTAACCCTAATTAAGTATGCCAATAATCAACCACCAAATCCTTTCATGGTTGGTTTACTCAAACATGGTAATTAACATGCCATCGACCTAAGTCTCTTAGACTTATGGTTTGATCTAAGTAATACATCACCTTGGACTTCTAAGCCTTAGACATATCTTGGATTATAACTCTTTCCATCTTAGTCCATTCATGGACTATTTATAATTATCCAACACTTTAATTCTTTAAAAAAATTAATATTCATTTAATTTCCTTAGTTCTAACACAAACTTATAAAATTATGGTGTTGGCCTTTCATGGTAACCAATTTTAATTATCACTTAGACCTAAACTAGTCTCAAGTAAGGTACCATAGAACTTATCAAATTTATTATGACCTTCATCAAGTTCATATTTGCATCCAGATGCCAACTACATATATCCTTCTTAGAACATGTCACATTGATGTTAGAACAAACACATTCTCATTCTAATGTGTGTTTGGTTGCTTAGAATGACAACAAATAAAGAAAAATGAAAAATTGAAATAGTAAAGGAATTCAACCAACAAAAGATTGATACACAAGGTAGATCAACACAACTCAAGATTAAAAATAAAAAGACGTAAATTTTTTGGTCACACTATTACATCATGCTTCAGTATAAACTACATACTCCATCTTTGTCATTGCACACTAGCTTCCACAACCAACCTACGCTTATCTATAATAAACCTTCAACCAAACCTATAATGGCATCAACAATATAATCATAAAAATTATACAAGTATATAAATATAATGATATATAAATATCAATTTAAAAATAAATTAAATGTTCTAAAATGATTTATAATATACACAAAATATAATAATATTAATAATCAATCAAAATCAATGTACTAGGTAAGTGCAGTCATGATAGAAGGCCTTGTTTATATAAAAGTAGAGCAGTTGCTTCTATAGTTCAAAAATGTATAAAGTATATTCATGATAATCAAGAGGTTAAAGTTTTAGGCTTTCAATATAAATATACCATGGCACCAATGATGACTACTATTATTCCAAAACCATTTGTTGGCATAATTATTGAGAAAATTGGTAATGAGTTCATTTATACAACTATTCAAAATCTTAATTTACATTCAAAGAAGCATATTTAAAAATCACTTTTTGTACCTACTTATGAGTATGAGAATATTTAAATTTACTCACATAGTCATGAGTTTTAACATATTGCAATTTATCCATCTTTTCTTAAGAATAATATGATTACATATGAACATGATAATTTATCTAAAACAATAAAATATATGTGCTCTTAAGTAGAATGTGATACATAATACAAGGTCTTTATCTAACACTACATCACATGTTATTCAGAAGGTTCCTACATAGGTACATGTTGTTGTATCATCTCTTCATATGCATGAGGATACATGTTTAGACATATAGTAGTGATTTAAAGGGTTATGTTACAACACATGGTTCTTCTTCAAGTTTAGAAGCTTCTACATTTGGCACATATTCTTTGGCACAAGAACTTGTTCTTTCTTATCCAAGAGTGGGATACAAATATGAGTTATCTATTAATTATATCATTGGTTTAACCCATATTATGCTAGTGATCTTGATTAGCTTCCTTACATATAACCTACTTGTATATAGCTTCTTTGATCCTTCCTTTTATTACTTATTCTTCTACACTTGATCTAATTTATTCTAGACCTTGGCTCTATTTTCATTTTGGGATACTTCCTCCCTTATCCCTTTTAACCTAATTTTAAAAATCCAATATAATTATCTTACCAAGATTTCAATGCAAATCCTTCATGGTAACTTATTTGATCATTTTTTACACATCTATACATGCTTGAGCTCTCATTTATACTTTTATGCTCATATATATCTAGTTTCACATGAGATTACATGGACATGATTGTCATATATGCCATATATATACTTACATTTGGGGTAATTTAACTTGCCTTTCTCCTTGTCAAGCTTTGCTTTAATGATCTATTGAGGGATGGTTGAATCCCCCCTCCTTCCATTTCAAAATTTTGTTGTTTATAATGTTTTTTTCCCTTTTTTCCAATATTTTACGTATTTCACTTATGCATGCTTTAGTTTCTAAATATGGAAAAAATACAAAAAGCATAAAAAATCAAAATATTTACAAAAACAAAGGAAATATAGGCATATTTTACTATTTATAAATTAAATATTTTTCATGTCAATTATTTTTTTGTTTAGTATATAACAAATTTTATTAAATTTTTAATAGATAATACTTCTCATAAGATATTTGAGTGTGTAAAAAGACACATTTATAAAATAATAGAAAACATTCATACATAGAATAAGTTGTCTCGATAAAAAAATCTTACATACAGTCAATCTAGATAGAGTTGCACTAATAGGATAATAATGCACTATGGCCATATCCTCTACTATGATCTTGTTCCTATGCATTTTTCATCTTTGATTTCAAACATAACATGGTCACAAAGACTAAATCTATAATTTTTCATCACAAAGAACATAATATACTCTGATATTAGTCTAATTTCAAGCTTAAGGTACACTTTTATGATTGTGCCCCTTGTGCCCTTTGGCATACTATGATACTCTGATATATTGTGTGTCTCTCTTGTCCTAATATGATTGTGTGACATTCACATGTCCCTTATATTCAGCCTTTGGGATTTATGTGTGACATTTATGCAAGTTTTTTAACTCTATGAGACATATAACATGTCCCTTGTTTGTGGCCTTTATGCCTTATTGCATGACAATGTGTGACTTTGATTACATGTTTGTTACTTATTACTATGGTGTTGTGATGCATATCATGCACTACTAGATATCAAGTACATATTTATATGGTGACATGATACAAATCATGCACATACTATTTATGTGCTTTAATACTTTATCTATTAAAATATAATATTTATAATACATATGCAAGACTTGAAATTTATTTACATGTTTCATACACTAATTCAATGTTACATTCAAATATAATGATGTAATGCAATTTTAGTCATCTATAAATGTCACTTGAGTTCCATGAGTGTTACTTGAGACCAACCATTTTTAGATTAGCCTTAGACCTATATTAGAGCCTGTTTAGACACTTATCTAGATTTCATGTAGGCTACACACATCCTTGGACATCTCAAACCAATCCTAGACCCTTCTTTAGGCATCCAGGCCCCTAGTGCCTCAAGTTCTACCACTTGGACACTAGCACCATAATTGGACACTATTGGGTGATATTATCATTTCCCTCTTTTTAGATCTAACATATATCTTTTCAATTCCTAAGACACCTAGGGTTAACCTAGACTTATTTCAAACCATGCACAAGCACCATATATATATATATATATATATATATATATATATATGTATGTATGTATGTATGTATGCATATAAATGAGTTTGATCCCTTTATACACTAGATGTAAATAAGATGAAAATACACACAAATAAACTTAGAACAAGTCATGCACAACCAAGGTTGTTAATTCCTATTATACCCTACTTCTACATATGGTAATCTGCATTCATCCTAAGATAAGAATATATAGATTTCTAGTCTTCGGCCTCACTTAAAGCACTCAAACTAACATTCATATTAGCTTCATTTTCAATTGCACTAGCACTTAGGTGGGGAGAAATACATTGGGCTTGATCCCTCCTTAGAGTATTAGTATTTAGGAAACTCTCATCATAGTGGGGTGTTGAGGATGTTTAGCCTACCCAACTAACATAACAATTTTAATAATTATGCCAATAAAATTATCTAATAAAATGGAGGTCTAGGTTTTGCATAAAAAATTAGCTACAATATCACAGATAGTGAGGTCAGGTTTGTCCATATAGGAACATACTTGGTTGACTCAGACATATGTGCTCCTAGAAGCTCAGATCAGTTATTTCACAAAGGACATTAGCACCATAAGTGGACATTAGTACCACATTGTTACTATCTAAATTAGGGTGTTATTATCCAAGAGGGTTTTGACACTTGAATCATATTTATGACACTCAGATTAGATCTTATACCAATTTTTAGCTTATAAATCCTTCATCTCAAGAAGTTTATAACTAGGTATTCATTTGTGTCCTTCATTAATATTATTAAAAGCATTAATTTAGTTCAGTTATTTCACAAATTAGTGGTTGAATTTATTGCATATTTTATACCTTGATTTAGTGTACTCATACCCTTTAATAACCTAGGGATTACACTCCATAACCCTTAAAAGTTAATTCATTTGGTGAATCTAACTTACTTCAAACACTGCTAAAACCCTAGCCTTATATGATCTTAGGGTTTGTATCTTTCTATTTTATATGCTTAGATATTGGATCAAAAATCTCATATTTGTTTTTGTATTTAATTCTTGTAATATTTCATAGATTAAATTTATTTAAAGGTTCAATATATATAATTATTTATTTTCCTACTTCCCAATCTATAATGGTAAAATTTAATAATCAATTCGATGAAACTAATAAGAGATAATTTCAAGATTTCATTTCCAAACATTCAGATATTCAAGATGACCTTATAAATATTGTCCATGCAGAACTTCAAAAATATAATAATGGTCAATCTTATAATCCCCTATATAAAAATATTATTACACCTACTTTGGGGGAAACTCAACTTGTAAAACAACCTAATTTAACTTGGCAACCTTAAACAATGATAACACATCATATATTTAGTTACTCATCCATAGATGTATAATCCCTTATGCATGAGATCCATGATCTATAGGACAAGGTGTTACATCTTCAACAGGGTGATACTAAGACATCCCATGCCTTGGATTATCATGTTCTTTTACATACACCTTTGGCATAACACATAACAACAACTCCTTTGCCATTCAGATTTATGTCACCCAATCTTGCTTTGTATGATGGTAAAGGTGACCTAGAGCACCATATAAGAGCTTTCCATGAAGCATGTTTGGACTATGTGTCTAATGATTGGCTCCTTACTAAGTTGTTCCCACATAGTCTAAATTGTTATACCTTATAATGGTTTTATGATCTTCTAAATCAATTCATTACAACATTTAATCCATTGGTAGACATGTTTTTCACACACTTTTAAATCAATATCAGTGATAAGGTTTCATATGCTCAAGTGGATCAACTTAAGCAAAAATCTAATGAGCTTATAGAAGAATATGTCTTATGATATAAAACTATATTGGCAAAGATGACTAGCCCCATAAAAAATAGAGAGATCCAAGACATATTCAAACAAAGTCTAATACCAAAATTGCATGAGGATATATTATTCAAGAAGTTTCTAGAATTCACAGATTTATGCCACATAGTGAAAGAAAGGGAAGTCAAGCTTCTCTCTATGGGTGAACTAAAGTATATAACTAGATTAGATTTGACTAATAATAGTTTTAATAAGCCTTCATACAAGATAAAACCCAATGAAAACAAGAATTATCAAAAAGCCAAAGTTAATGTAACTTTAGAGTGACCTCCTCACTTTGTTTTATCAACTCCTCCATGGAGAGTTTTTAAAAATATTCTAGAATCACTAGCACATGTTTTACAACGTCTCTTAGAATGCAATGTCATATCTCTCCCTCACATCAAAGAGGTTGATATGACTATGCCTCTTCCAAAGAACAATGATTCTAATGCATTATGTGAATACCATAGGGAACTAGACCATACTTAAAATATATGTATCAGTTTGAGACATCACATACATGATTTGATAGAGGCCAATATCATTTATGTGGGAACACCTACAAAGGTACCTAGAGATCAACCAATGGAAGATAATGCATTGAAAATATTTTTGAAACCATTTCAAAAACATATAGCTAATGAGATAGGAGGAAATTTAGGTGTTCACTATACATACTAATCACCACTACCACCAGAATCTTATCATAATTCTATAAAGTATGCACACTCCTACATAATATCATTTGGTGTACATCATATTACAGTGCGAGTTAGATCTCTCATCGATTTCTTAGAGTTTAAGATCATTGATGATGATTCATATTTATATGCATTCTGTGTATGATCCTACATTGACCATGATCCTATTCAGAGTGTCATGGTTGATAATGGATAAAGTGTCAACATGTGTACCATTACAACTCTATAGGATTTAGGTTATTTAGAATAAGACATTTATGTGATTGATATAGTTATTTATGGTTTTAGTGGCCATATTTTGATCTCCATTGGGGAGATTTTAATCCTATTATAGGTTGGGACAACACATGTGTCCACTAAGTTATTAGTTGTACCTAGTGCAAACACATTTGACATGTTATGGGGTAGGCCATGGATACAACTTTGAGCCATTCCATCCACCTTACAAAAATGCCTCAAGTATATACATGTCAGTTAGGTGGTTATAGTTGAGGGCCTTATATATGCATATCATTTACCTATCCCACATAAAATTACATAAAAACCACTAGTTAAAGTTCTTAGTATAGCTTTTATGTGTATACCACATAATTCAGTTGAGCCACTAGTGAAGGTGAGGTCAAATTCTAGTGTTACCACATATGCATACTGTTCTATAGAGACCATTATTAGAGAGACCCTTACGTCAAATAAATGTTATAGATTATAGAGAGCATATATCTACCCCTCTCATTCCAAGATCAATGTTATTGAGTTCCTAAGGTTCTTAGCATAGAGTATCCATGTCAACTATAACATCTTCTACTAGATAGGTCCCTAAGAATCCTTTAGTTCATAGGCCAATTTAGCCAACTTCATAGATTTAGAGCACAATTCATAATCCAATTCAATTATCTTCTTAGATTCCTATCCCTATTCCATAGGTAGTGTTAGCTACATATCACTCAACACAGTCATTTCCTAGACCAAAGATACCTTTTCACATAACATGCATGATCATTCATCCTTTGTTTGATATAGGACATCTTGATAATAAGTATTTTATGAGACTCATTGGTTAGTATGGGCTTCCCTACTTGTACATAGTTTCATTTATTCTTGATTCTTGTATATAGTCTCATTTTCATGTTAATACATATATTGTATCTAGAAAATAAAAAAATAATTTAATGTCAAAAACACAAAAATATTCAAATATTTACTTAGAAAATAAAAATTATAGATTGTATTCATTTCCATGTTTACACTTACTATACTTGTTAGGTAATACATATGCTATCTATGTTAGTGTGGTCAATTTTATCACACATACATGTTTCAATTCTTATTTTAAAGTGTTTGTATATGCTTACAGGACCTAGGTCTACCAAATAGATCTATATTTGCTACTACCTACCCACTAGGGGCATATACACAAATACATAAATTCCTCATTTGATACATTAATCCATTTGGGGATATCTTATACATAGTTTTATTTTTAAACTTATATATATATATATATATATATATATATATATATATATATATATATATATATATATCACATATTTAACATTGATTATATATTGATATTGATCATCCTAAACTACTCTAATTTTTTCCCATTACTACTACTCTAGACTCAATTTATGTACATCTTTGCTCTTATATAGATTTGTACCACATGTTCATGCATACTTTAATTTCTAACTTTATTAGTTTAGACTTGATTGTGTCTCTATGATTCTAAATCTATTCGAGGACATTTGAATATGCCATTATTCTACATCTATATGCCACTTCCTTTAATTGCATGTGTGATTTGTACATGTGCCCATATCCTTGTGTGTGATTTCTTGATATTATATGCAGACATTTGAACATGTCCTTCCATGTGGCTTTAAGCCAAATTTCTTGATATTTGCGTATGTATTACATTTTTATATTTAGTGACATGTGCCCATGTCCCTTGTATTATGGACCTTTGGCCTACTTTACGTACCTCATGTGTGTTGTACATATGCTTTCATGTATGTGTCATGGCCATGACACTTATTTCTTGATTATTACACACTCTAATTTTAAATGCCATAAGAGACCTCATGCATCTTCCTTTCCTCCTTGGGTTATATGATGGGCATCATGCCCCACCCCCAGGTAGTTACATAGCTTATTACTCAAATTTTTTATTCATACACATATTCACATTGTTATATCTATCTTGACAGACTTGTGAATGTTATATCTAACATACATCATACATCAAAAAATTATTCTTAGATCATATTACATTTTGATGCCATGTATACACATTATATTGATTTATTACATAGATATCATATATGCTCAGGCTAGCATATATCATGTATAGCTTTTTCTTTTGAGAATAGTTCTTACATAAGTTCAACAACTCACCTCAAAAGAAGGGGAATTCATAGAGGTTTAAAAAAAAATATCAGGCCATTCAAATGCACTTAGAATATAGTTTCCAGAACACAAACACAAAATACAGAGCTCAGTTACAATAAAACATATTGAAAAGGAGTCAGACAGAGATTAGAGTTAGTTTGGCTTAAAAACAACACTATTGGATGCTAGTGCGAAAAGTGGACATTAATAACATAATGTTACTATCTGAGATATGTAAATTTATTATAATATCCCCATAAAAATAAAAATATAAATTTAATAGAAAGGCACAATAGTTACAATCAAGGTTTGAAAAGATTTTAATTATAGATTATTAGGTTTTGCTCAATTTTGATCAGTTTTACACAAAATCATACCATTTTACTTAGATTATGGGTATCATGCATGGCACAAGCACTCCCATTTCAATTTAAAATACTCAAATAAATATTATTACTACTCAATCCAAAATCCATATGCTCAAATATCTAATGTAGGGGTATGCTCATGACACATTGTTTCCATATGCTCACTTATGAACCAATTGATCATATAGAATGACAAACTCCATGTCATTTTATACATTGTACACAATAGACACCATATTCCATGTTATGCACTATATTTATGTAGTAATCCATCTATAATGGTTAGAATTACCACGTAGTCCTTGAGCTATATAATGAGTGCCTATGGGGCCCCTAGGCCAATTTTCACTCTATAATTCTTAAGTGGCCATACAAGTTGTTATATACAATTTCAATTACAATCATAAAAATTTAGTTATATTACATAATTCAATTATATATTCATGTATTACACATGGTAGGAAAAGATAGAGTCATAGTCTACTTGAGTTCTTGAGCCACCTAAATAAGAGGGCTAGACAACTCATCAGTCTAATCTAAGCTATTCACAGGTCATAGTCCACTAAGTAGGGGTGGGAACGATGGAGTCAAGGCCAAATTAAGTTATTTCACCACCCACACATGAATATTAAGAAATCCATCAACTTATTCCAATGTATTAAATGATTGATCACTATCTACATATACAAACATATGATGCCACTAGGTTTTTGCATTAGTTCACGTACCTAGTGAGGGTGTGAAATAGAGCACACTTCCTATACATAGATCCAAATTAATGGATCTTGCCTCTTAGGTAAGTCTAGGTATGTGTATTTTACTTTATCATAGTCATATTTCTTTTTTGTATTTCTAGAATAAAATGGGGGGAAATATAGTCATCTATAAATGTCACTTGAGTGTCAAGAGTGTTACTTGAGACCACCCATTCTTAGATTAGACCTAGACCTATCTTATAGCCTATTAGATACTTATCTAAATTTTGTGTGGGCTAAATACATCCATAAACATCTCAAAATTAGTCCCAGACCTTTTTTTAGGCATCTAGGACCCTAGTGCCTCAAGTTCTGCCACCTAGACATTAGCACCATACCTGGACACTGGCATCATAGTGTTAATGTCCTATTTGGGCACTATTATCCTTTTCCTTATTTTTATCTCTAATGGATATATTTTCAATTCCTATGACACCTAGGGATGGACTATACCTAATTTAAACCATGCACAATCACCAAATTAATATGTATACATGAATTTTAGCTCTTTATCCACTATTTGGAAATCAAATGCAAATACACATAAACAAGCTTAGAATAAATTATGCACAATCAAATTTATAAATCCTTATTCCACCTTACTTATGCATATAGTCATCTATAGTCATCCTAATATTAGAATACAAATATTTATAATCTCAAGCCTCACTCAAAGCACTCAAACTAGCATTAATACTAGGTTCACTTTCACTTGCATCAACACTTACGTGTGGAGGGCTACATTGGGATTGATCCCTCATCAAAGCATTGGTATGTAGGTAGCTCTCATCATAACATGGTGTTGAGGATGTCTAACCTACCCAATTAACACTACATATTTACTAATTATGCCAATAAAATTTCATAATCACATGGAGGCATAGGGTTTGCATACAAAATTAGTCATAATAGGTCACATATAGTGATGTACAGTTTGTCCACACAAGAATAGGTTTGGTAGACTCAGACACAAGTGCTCCTAGAATCTTATATTAGTTCCTAGATAGAGGAAACTATCACCATAAGTGGAGACTAACAACACAACACTATTATCCAATGTAGGGTGCTTTTATCTAGGAGGATTTTTGACACCTGGATCCTATTTGTGATACTCAAACTAGCTCTTGTACTAGTTTTTAGCTTCCAAATCCTTCTTTTCATGTAGTTTCCAACTAAGTATTCATTTATGTCATTCATTGCTATTATTATAAATATTAGTTTAGTTCATTTCTTTCACAAATCATTGGTTATATTTATTGCATATTTTATACCCTGATTTACTATATTTAGACCCTTTAACAACCTAGGGATTACACTCCATAACCCTTAAAAGTTGATTCAATAATATACAAACTTTTCATATACTTCAATGTTACAACTTTTATATTATAATATAATTAAAATATTCACATGCTATTACTTGATCACATCTTTCACAAAGGCTCTCACTTCTTATTTTTAGATAAGTGAATTATAGTTAATTTCCCTCTTCTCAAATTGAGGGCATCATAATGGACTTATCTCCAAGCTTTCATAATCAATACATTTCAAATTTTATAATTTATAATATGAAAAATCACATTTTTCATATTTTAGGGGCATTCAACTTGCTTATATACTCCACTCTTACAGCTACTCAAGCATAGATATACTTATGTGAAGAAAGTTAAAAGATTTCAATTTTTTTTAAAAGATCAAATTATCACTCCTATTGTACATGGAACATGATATGTATTCATGTCCAAGCTAATACTTTAAAAAATTCAATTTTATCTTTTTCCAAGTATCAAAGTTTCAAAAATTTATAGTTTGAATCTAGATCGATCTACAACAGTGTGATTAACATTTTTCAAGGGGACCACATTTGAGCTTAGTTATGATCTACATCTTGGTTTTAATTTATCAATCCATGCACTTGTTCTAACCTCTTGTTTTCAATTTAAGTGAGCCAAATTTGAGCTTAGTGACATTCCAAAACTTGGTTTCACTTTAGCAAGCCACTTTGTTGGTTCCTACCTCTTCAAAATTATTATAGATTACTTATATGAGGGTTGTGAGATAAATATTTCTAACTCAAGCATCTTTAGTGATTCTTAAAATTGAGACTTTATCACTCTCAATTCACCACAAGTTCAACATTTATCCACATGCCTCAACAATGGGGCATGCACATCTCCATGACAAATTTAAAGTGTGTGTGTACTAAAATTTAATCAATGAATGCTTGAGAATGGTTATTCTTGATATCTTTACCTTTCTTGGTCAATTCACCATTTTGATAACCCATAATCTCTAATAAATACTTAAAAGTTTTTAAATTACTATGCATATCTCAAAGACTTCCCTATTCATCATATAATTCACTATCAATTTAATTTTATAAGCCTCTATTCGTATTTTACAGGTGTGCACTAGGTAGACAAGGGCACACTGCTTCCTTGTATAGTAGTGAGACCTTGTCCACAATGCTCTAATGGTCATATTTTAAAAATAAAATGATTCATAATGTCTTTCTCTCACAAACATATAGTGCAATTGTCATAAATATTTGAAATATCCTCCTATAAAAGAACATCAAGGCTCACACTTTAAATTACCTAGCTCTCACTAATAAAATTAGTTATATTATGATTTTAAAAACATCTATCTCTAAGTAAAGACTATTATCAATAAATTGTTTTGAAATACCATAGTACTTAGCCAAGTCTAATATTGTTTCAGTATAGTTTAAATCCATCATTTTTCAATAATTCAAATCAAATATTGATATTTACATTCACATGATATTCCCTAAAAGGAGAACTACACCGGCTTGAGTCCTTTGGGCTATGTAGGTAACACCTAGTCAATAAGGTTTTTTTTAAGGATAAATTGGCAATCCCAAAACCCCCATTTAGTCCTCCCTTTTCATTTGATCTATTTTGTATTCTTTTGTATAACTAAGTCATAAAATTTACCAATTTTTATTCATGTTAAATCGGGCTCTGCACAGAAATAGGTCACATAAGATAGAGATGAACAAGGCAATATTTATATATCCAACATATAGTCTACCTGGACAAAGTTGTAGTAGTAGATAACAATACGTTGTGATCTTGTATACCTTTTGTGGCCTTGTATTAGTATACATTAGATGTCTACTTTCTTATATATATGTTTTTACATGTTATTTAAAATAGCCACATCTTACATAAAGTTAACACAATATGAATTAATATTCTTTACAAGGACAATTCACTAACCCTAACCTTAGTTTCCATTTTTATAAATATACAAATTCTATAAATTCTGTATAGAATAGTATATATTATATTTTGTCTTATTTACTTTCCTAGATCATATTTTAATAGTTTACATTTCCAATTTGAGTTAATTATTTATTCTAATTAATTCTAGTGTAAACATCATGTTACCACTTTTTGATCACCAAGATCATTATTGGGTGAGCTGAGAGTATACAATGGACATCAAGGTTTATTTAAATAGGCCATAATGGATAAAATATTATAAATATATGATGAATCTAGGAAAATTTGATTCTTAACTATGGTAAATCCTCTATGGGTGATGGTGAATCTATGATGATTCTAGAGGAACAAAATTAAGTAGTTTCCTATTTTTACATACAAACATTCGAGTGCACCAAAAGATAGGTGATGAATGACCATACTAGATGGCTACACTAAATATTTTCATCAAGTTTTTATGCTAAATAACTATGCTAAATGATTACATTAAATGGTTATCAGATGGCTATGTTAAATGATTCAGTCAAATGGTTGCATTGAATGGTGGGTGCCAATTAGTGTGCTATAGGCATTGGATGGTTGTGTCAAATTTTAGGCTAGGTGAAAGGTGTCAAAAAATGATATAGGGTCATGTTTCTAGCTGACCAGTATGGTTGGTATGATATTTGGTTACCCAATCACCTCCCTTATCTTATAAATACTCACCCTCTCCCCTCATTTTAAACATTTTATAGAATAGAATTATATTCCCCCTTTACCCCACCCATATTAATTCCCAAACCATGAAAATAAAATATGTTTTCAAGAAATTGTTATGTCTAAACATTTTAAATATCATATAGCATCCAAAAGCATACAATGATTGGATTTCAAAATGTAGCTTTGGCAGCTTGATGTACATGCCCCAATATGAAATAGACATTGGGTTGCTCAAATCACTAATATCTTGCTATGACCCTAGTGATAAGAGATTCATAGTCTAATAGATCTTATATTTTATAATGAAAACCCTATGATTCCAAAAGCAATGCTAATAGATGCTAATAAGAAGTATTTGAAGTCAACTTTTAGCTTGCAGATATATCAAACCAATATGTAATTCTATTTTTTTTATAATCAAAATTCAAATTTTGATATGTAAATTCCCTTTTAATATTGAAAATTCAACTTTTCATTCCTCATTTTTCTCTTTTATTTCAGATAGTCAAAAGAGGGGCCTCCATGTGGAAGATGTCTGTAACCCTTTTCTTCAAGCAATGGTTCAATTTTTCCTCACAAGAATAGTATTATAGGGAAGACCATCAGATATTATGTATTGGGAAGTGGTTTACATTATTCACACTCTTTCTAATTTTATATATGACTGGTCCACTTTTATTTCCTCTAGGATAAGGATTGAAGTAAATTATGCTTGTACCGATCCTAGTTCCACTGTTTCTTTTTCAAATATTATTTTGGAATTGTACTATGAGGCCTTATATGACCTCCAAAAAATGGTGATTATAACTGTGCTACATCCAAATATGAGCATAAATACTTTGTCGATAGATGAACATGAGGTTACTTTATTTGTTTATTTATTGAACTAAGGTTTAATAGTTCTTTATTTGTTAAATTGTTACCAAATTAAGGATTCATATATGTTTTAACTTTGTTTGTTATAGATAATATTTCATGCCTTTAAGTTACAAAAATAATCTACCTCAAAAGGATAACATGCAGTTGAAGGATATGTCGATTCTGAGTCTATAGAATCATACTTGCAATCATTTTAGATTTCAAAATATCTAAGAGTTTCTTCCTCATTATCTCTGCATACAGGTTTACTATTTAAAACTTTCAAATGATATTTTAACTTTAAAGTGGATTATTTTATATATTTATTTCATTTTTTTATTGACTTAGTATCAGCCGAGGTTATCATGGAATAACCACCATTATAAAAAACTCCAAAATTTTATGTGTATTTTGGACCCTCTGTGTAAGGTATTTTATATTGCATGTTTTAGTTTTTTTGTTTTTGATTATAGTTTTTTATGACTGAAAGTTTGTGTAATGTACTAGCTCAAACCACCCCCATCACTCATAATATGGTGCTTAAGTTCGAGGAGATACTGTCTCCAAATACAAGTACTAAACCTTTAATTTCAAATTAGTATATAATTTTATTTTTAAAATTTACCATTTTTATAAAATAATTTACATTTTGTAGAGCACCCTCAATTTTTAAGGAGCATTATGCCACCACCTCTGCCCATAAACATAGTTTTATCAAGGAGGAAGACACTTTCATTACCATAAGTGCCAACACCTAGTAGAGGAACACTACAATTATCGTGTTCCAAACTCTTGACTTTCTCTATTAGAGGTATATCGAGTGCATAGGGATTAACTTGTTTGTAGGATATTGATCTTGATGAGGAATACCTAGGGATTGTAATTGGTAAATTTGGTGGAGCTACTTTTAATCCACATGATTTTATCTAGGGAGCAGATGTTCATGTGACTTCTCAATAAGAACCTTTTACCTCTTCACCCCCACCCCACTAGTGAATGTTGTCTTATTTGAAGATGTTGTTACATATTTTCCATTAATTAATTTGCTATCATAAAGTATTATTTCAAGTCTTAAAGAGGGATTTATAGATGACTTAAAAAATGTATTGGTTTGGGAGTTTTGGACAAAGGCATTGATTAAATAAATAAATTCTCATTCACAACCACTCCTAACATGAAAAATTATTTTCATTGGTACAAAATGAACCCACAAATATTGATGTTGTATTTGGTCAATCTAAAATTTAGGTCAATTATTGTCTCTAATAGTTATAACGATAATGTGTTGAGTATTATGATTAACAGGTTAAAGAATTTTAATGCAAAATCCTAGACATATTTTAATAAATGGGTGAAAGATATTAACCTTGTTATGATTGCAAGCGTCAAGAAGGAAAAATATTTGATAATGTATGTTCATTTTAATCAAATTTCATGTCATACTTATTTTTTTAATCTAATTATATTTTATTTTAAATTGTAGGCAAAATATGAGAATTTGAAAAAAGAAGTCGAGGTCCTTAATGTGCATCTGAAAAATGCATGGACAAGTTTATTTCTACCATTAAATTTAAGGTGAAGCTTGTTATGTTGAATAAAAAATACAATGCACTCTGAAAAATCATTAAAGAGTAAGGATAGGATCCCAATGCCTTATTTATGTAGAATATAGATGCCAATCCAAGTCTACTTTTTACAAGAGATGTTCTTAAAATAGGGCATTGAAACTTTTCATTCTAAGTCTATAGTATATCTATAGATTGATATACTTATTTTCTCAGTCGTATGAAGTCAATAATATAAATAAATATCTCCTGAGCATGTTTCATTAAACAATTCGTTTCCTTTAGCATTGGGATAATTCCACATAATGTTAGTAGTGTTTCTAAATCTATTAAATAGTACAATAAATATTTTACCTTATTAATTTCTCTATGATATTTATACATAAAACTTATTAATGGTGGTTATTATTTAAAAATTTGGCATGCAAGTTCATAAATAGAAATCCATCTTGTATCAACATCTTTCAATAGTTTCTTACCATCAGTCACTCCAATTGAAAATTTTTGGAACTCTAAAAATATTTTTGGATTGCTTGACAAATAAGCATTCAGGTCATAAATGAGATCTTTCACTTTTGCCACACTAGTAAATTTGATAACTATTTTGTATGAAAGATCCATCCTATGATCCATGAAATGATTTGGAATCATATATGGGGAAACTATTATTTGTAGCCAAACACACAAACCATTTCTATGCCCCTACATAACTGATACATCATGATCCCCAACACAAACTATCTCTATAGCTATTACATAATCATCTATTCCATCTTTATCTTTCAAATTAGATACAACCAATTTATGATTTTTTTCGTTTTGTAATTTTATACCATATTATGAATTTATAGTAAATGAGGTTGTCTTGAATAGTTTTCAAAAGTATAAACATGAATGCAAACCCAAGATGTGTTGTCAATTATTGTGACCTCATTAATAGATAGTGAGATAAATAGTGAATTTTGGACTTTTTGTTTTAAATCTTTCTTCTCAACCATTGTTACACATTTTGCCATTTTCTAAGCACTATTATCTGACCAATGTGATTGTGGAATATCTAGAAATCCATTATGTTGAAATAAAATCTTATAATATAAAAAATCATAAATAGGTCTACCTTTTTTTAGAGTGTGGTATATAGTAGAGAACTATATATATTTTTCCTTTAGATGGGATTGCATAACTTTTCAAAAATTTGCTATGATTGTTCCTTCTTTCTCAACAAGATGTTTTTGATGTTTCTTATCATTTTCATATTTATAGCATATCTTACATGTATGTATTCTTCTACATTTTTTCACCTATGTTTTCTTGTTATCGATCCATCTAGATACTTCATTGTCACATATAATTTTTCATAATATTTCTCAATTGTGTCCAACTTTAGTTGCATTCTATGTTCCTTTCTTAGTTTCTAGCTACATATTGTACATCTCTATTCTATTAGAGTATCATGAACAATTTTAGGTTCTATGAAGTGAAATTTTGTTGCCTAGTCCACCTTAAAGGACAATCCAATTATCCATCTACTTCTCTTCCTTCATGAAGTTTTCTGACTAGAGTTTTTGGCTGAACTTTGTGTTTGGTGAGATCCAAAAATTTCTTCTACCACTTGAGTGTCATGATCATTGTCATAAAAAACTAGAGGACCATATTCGAGTGGTGGCATGTCATTATCAAAATAATCTTCAGGGGGTGACATGTTATTTTGGTTAATTATTTATTATGATATTTCAGTGGGGATTTCTACATGTAAAATTATTTTAATATTATTGATAAGTTAAATTCAAATTTATAAAAAATTAAAATAATAATAAATACCTGTATTTCGAGTACATTGTGATTGTGTCGGATTTTTGATTGGCTCTTTAAAATAAGATAATATGCTTGATTTTATTTATAATTGGCATGTCCTTTTACCATTTCCACTAGATTCCATGATGATCAAGGATGCAACACTTTAGTTCTATAATTTGGTTTAGTCATCTGGTCACAGAGTAGATGCTACAGTTTGGTTATGTCATTTGGTGGTAACACCAATCTAATTTTTAGTTCTGTCATATGGTCACAGAGTGGATGCCACCATTTGGCACTATCATCTGGCACTGTTGTTCAGTATTACCATTTGACATTGTTGTAAGGTAATGCCATTTGGTACTGTCATTCAGTTTCTCTATTTGGCAATATTTTTGTTCAATATCACTGTCTAGTTCCTCTATTCAGGTGCTCCCACTCAGTGCTATAGATTGTATAATAATTTTTAGTGTTGTTATTTGGTTATAGTCCTCTAATTGTATGTCCTTATTAGTTCTAGTTTTGTTTGTTGCTTTGTTTGATATTGGGGGTAGTTGTCGAGAGTATATTTTGATATTAGGGGCTGATTTTACTATATGTATGTGGTGAATTGAATTATAATATAAGATGTTATTATAAATGGTTGATGAGACAACCCCCAAAATAATTTATATTCCTAAATTTTTGGTGATCTAAACCCATCTGCTGACCCTAAAAAATCATCAAAAAAAAAAAAAAAAATTGGAATATTCATGAATTAATGACTATTTGTTGCTAAAATTTACCATGGTGGACATAAGTAGATAACATTAAACCACTAAAAATACTATAGAAAAATGGCCCTAGAAAGAGATTTGATACTAGATGTTATGATCCTTCCTACAATGGATTAGAATAATAGTGTAAATAATTGAAATAACATTATAAATGAATGGAAAAAGACTAGCTTGTATAAAAATTAAGATCAAAATTACATTACAATATCATTTTCCTCTTGAAGGGGGAAAACTCCTTTAAGCAAGATTAATATAATATAATTATTGTATGCATTTATACTATTTTAGGCTCTTATTTATACTATTTCTATCTTTGTTAACTACTACTTCCCATACATACATGATTATTACAATTAACTTAAGAGATTACTTCCAAATACTATACATCCATAGATTTTATTAAAGTCAATAATTATATATAAAAAGTTACGACAAAGGGGTCCTAAACGAGCATATGTCACACAATAAAACAAATTAAGTGAGAAACATTGGGTTTCTTAATACTCTAAGATTAGTGAGAAATTATATAAAAAAAAATCTTTATAGGACATCTGTTTAGAATATAAATTAAGCACACTACGAATTTATCCTAATAACTATTTGGTAAGTGATTATATTTCAACATGCTTGTTTCCATTTCCATTATTATTATTTTTTTATTATGCAACACCATATTGATGAGGTGTATACCTTTTAATGAACTATTTATTGATTATATTTTCATTATAATAATTCATAAGTTCAATAGATACATACTCACCCCCTCTATCTTATCTTATCATTTTTATGTAATGACTACTTTTATTTTAACCTAATCCTTTGAAATCTTTAAATATACCAAAAATTTATAGTTTTTGTTTCATGAAGTACACATGTTTTTAAAATATAATCATCGATAACATTTAATAAATATAAACTATTTCCAATGTAGGGTATTTGTTGTAGACATCTAATTCCTAACACCATTTGTATTGAAATTATAAATCTTACTCGATTGCATTCAAAATGACCAATTTAACCCAAAAACACTAAAAATGTGCTAAATGGTTCAAACTTTCCTATATAAGTGTCAATTTAAGCCAATGTATCCCTAAATTGGGCAATGTATTTTATGTGATTCCTAACTTTGATCAATTTATTTCGAGTCAAAATGATGATTTAGCATTTTTATGCTCTAGATCACTCTTTTCTTCTAATTTGTTAATACACGTCATGTACCTTTGTTATTTTATGCTAGAAACATCCTAAATGGGATAAATGTCCCAATGCATCTAACATCACCTTCCAATTCTTCCCAAGTCAAATTATAACCTAGTAATATGACTTTCTGACCATTTTGATTAATTGAGGGCCAATTTCCAAATAATTACACAAATATTGATTAATCTTGTTTAAGGTTAATTAATTCAAATCATTAGCTTAAGTGGATTTTACATGGAGGTTATTGATTATTTCAATATTGGCAATTGATTCCCAATATCTACATCACCTAGTGACATCATCTATGGGGTGGCATCCATAAGTCATAAATGCATAAAATATCTAGATTATGGGTCACCCATGCCTAATTAAGGACTTTTCCTCCAAATTGACATGAGGATATTTATGGATTTAATTGAAAATATTAGATTAATCCATGGACACACATATAAATATTGAGATGGATGGTCATAGTTGATCGTAGACCATTTGCAAAATCTATAAATAGAAGGCCTCTCCCATAATTTTTAAGATATTTATTGTAAACTTATAATTTAGAATTATCTCCACAGCGCTTTGTGTTGATCATTGTGTTTTATTTGCAAGCTTCATTTGATAGGATATATTAGAGATTTCTTCTATTGAGCATAGGTTATGCATAGTATTATTGAAGCAATAGAGGAGCAAATTAGCCATTGTTGACAAAGATAAGAACATTAGATCAAGGGGAGAACACACTTAGAGCCACTCTTGAGTGGTAGAATCAATTTGGAAAGGTAATTGGTATTGTTTTCTTTCAATTTATTCTTCATTATCATTAGTAAACCCTATTGGAATAGGTTGGATTTGTTTTTTGAGTTCTTTATGTATTTTCATGGATTTATTGACTAATGCTTGAGTAACAACCTTTGTAAGCCATCCTACATCTTGACACACTTGTTGGGACTCATGGAGTCCATTTTAGTAAGGAAGACACATAGGTAAGTTGGTGGGTATTATTTTTAGTAAAGGAGAGGTTGTGAGTTTAAAAACCTCTATTTAGTAGAACCTCCAAATTTAGAAAACCCACTAAAGTTATCTATAGCTAACTAATTTAGAGATTAAAGTCATATTTTCAAAAAAAATAAAAAATTAAAAAAAGGCCAAAGAGCCTATTTTTTTTCCAAAAAAGGGGATATCATTTTAAATAATGGAATTAGTGTTTTTTCATATATTGTAATATTTTACAAAACTCGTTGTAATATTTTATTTTTTGCAAATAAATTCAAGAAGAAAAACATAAAATAGTACATTTTTGTACATTAGCAATGTGTGATTATAGCTATGCCTCTGACTCACGTTAATGGGTAATGCCATTGTGCTTGAGTTACTATATACATAGCTTATTATAGCTATAATAATGACATTTGGGCATTGACCCTATCAATCATTGGGGATAAATATGGTTAAACATTCACTAAGCCATCCCTCCATTTTACCCATTTGATTCAGTCAAAAGGCATAAATCTTGAAGGTGGAAATTCCAAGTATATAGAAAAGTTACACATGCGTATGAGGAATTCCATCTAAGAAAGTACCAATGATTTTATAAACCTATTTCAGAGTTGTCTAAGTACCATGTATCAATCTCTTTCATGTATGTTTATGCTTCTTTCATGTACCACTAGGTAAATAAAAAGGGTGAGCTTATTCTATGTACTGATGGGTATATCAGAAAGGTGTGTATATATAAAGGATTGGTATATTAGATTGATAGTATAACAAAAGGGAAAAATTGATACCTGGTGCAATAAGGAACCAATCCATCACCTTTGGTCAGATTCTACACAATGGCTAGAAATGAGCCAAAATTCTTTCTACTAGACTCACATCTTATCCACAGTGACAACTATACAGCTTGGAAAAATAAAATCAAGACATATTTGGAATTTGAAGACATTTAACTTGTAAATGGTGTTCTTACTCAACATACTACTGACATTGATCAACAACATAAGTCTGATAAAGCCAATCAAAAGGCAAAGTTGATAATCATGTTTGGAGCAATAGATGAGGTACAACCTCATACCTGTGAAGCCACAATCACAAAAGACACTTGGGATAAGCTCCATATAATCTATAAGGCTAAAAATGAAGGAATCATTCTTCATTTATAGAGTCAAATTCATTCTCTCAAATTGAAGTCTAGTAAAAAAGAGGAAGCTTTTCTATGCCATGTTGTAACCTTAAGGGCTTCACTCCAAGCATTGGGTGAAATAGTGTCAGATGCATCTCTTGTACCTATTATCCTGAGAGCACTACCACCCTCTTACAGGATATTCATGACTAATTTGATAGTCACAAAACATAAACCATCTTTTAACAACTTGGTAAACATGTTACAATAAAAAGAGTCTATGCATACAAAAGAAGAATCAGAAGAACATGCTCTTGCGTCTAATCAACAAAAAGGTAAGAAGCATATCAAGTCTTATAAATAAAATAAAGGTCAATAATGTCATTCACAGGGGGATAAACAATAGAAATCTTGCCTTATATGTGGAAAAATAGGCCATGATCTGAATAATTGTTGGTATAACTCTTTTGTACAAGGCTCTTCAAGAAACAAGAAACCCAATCACCAACAATCATCTCATGCACATAAAGGATAATGAAAAAAGAAAGGGCATTGGAAGAATAAATGCAATCAACAAGGCAACATTGCTGGATAAGAAGACATTCACTCTAATGAGGACTTCTTATATGCTACATAGTCTCATGATGAATCAACATCACAAAGTTCTATCTAGTATGTCAAATTAGGTACAACTTGACATATGACTAGAAGAAAATATTTATTCTACATAATGAATGAGATTTCCCCAAAAAATCATGTCTTTTTGGGTGATGATTCATCTTATCGAGTTAAAGGCATTGGTAATATCTCCTTACCATTTAGATGTAATGATTTCAAAATCTCAAATGTCCTATATGTCCCAGGACTCACAAAGAATCTTCTATCAATCAGTCAGCTACTTGACCACAACCTCAATATTGAATTTGATTGCAAAAGTGGAAAAAATATGTGTTTGATCAAAAACAAGTAAAAATGCTCAAGAATTATTGCACAAGCCTTAGGAGTTAGAAAAATGTTCCAACTTGATTTTTTTTAGTCAAATAATCAATCACTTATAGCTCAAGATTTAAACTCAATCAATCTATAGAATTGAAGATATGGTCTTGTCAATTTTAGATAACTCAAAACACTCAACAATTAGAACATGGTCTATGGACTTCCTTAGTGGAAGAAAAATACAATCTATACACTAGTTATCTAGTAAGGAAACAACATTAGACATCTTTTGGTCAAAGTTCCTCAAGAGCATCTGATAAGATTGATCTATTGAATATCGATCTATGCAACCCCATGAGATCTACTAATTATGGGTTTCAATATTTCATGCTCTTTATTGATGAATACACACAAAATGTGGGTCTACTATTTAAAAAGCAAAGACCAAGCCTACAATACTTTCAAAGAGTTTACAGCAATAGTTAAAAATAAAATTGGTCATAAAATCAAGGTTATTCACTCAGATCGAGGGGGAGAATTCACCAATAAATATTTTTTTGCTCATTTGAAATAACATGGCATTCATCTACAAATGACTCCACCATGTTGGTTGAATATTTTGTCGATCAGCGTACTGATAAACAAAATAGGTCTGATTAGCCAAAGTAGGAAGATTAGTCATCCAAATGTGTAGTTTTACCACATCAGAAGGGGACTGATCTCTCCTCTCATCAAGGGGAGGTTCCCTATAGGTATGATATATATATATATATATATATATATAAATAGAAAATAATACTCAAGGGTAGGATAAACCATCCATCTCTCTTTCTTCAGAGATGATGCATGCAAATCAAAGGAAAAACTCAAGGGAAATGATAGACAACACTCCTCTTCTTTCAGAAGTACTATTCAACAAACCACAAGAATACTCCTGGTAGTAACAACAAAATGTAACCAAAGACGTAATAACCAACAAATCAAGATGCAAAACAAAGTCTCCACCTAAATTACTCAAGATTAAGATACGAAGGACAATGAGAGCACAAATTCATCCCAAGGTCCTTTGCACATAAATGAAAAGAAAACACACTAAAGGCAATTATGGGGGCACAAAGTCTCTCCATAGTTGACTCTTCAAGACACCTTCCTGACTAATTTCACTAATCCTGCTTGTTGAATTAAAGGAACATAAAATATCAAGGAAAAAGACATAAGAATAGTTTCCCCAACAACAAAGTTATTACAGCACAAAGTCTGAAAAATCACTTGCTTTCTTATTCCAATACAAAATATGATCAACAAACTGAGCTCAAAGTCTCAGAAATGCCTTTCAATTTGGGCAGAGTTTCATTCTGATTGTCAAAAAGAGATCCTTTTACAATAGAAGAGAGTCCCTTATATAACCTCTTCAAGAAGGACTCGAGAATAGTAACACATCATGTTGCATTGAAATCTATTGAGAAGATAGGCTGTAACTTAGGGGTATTTACCCATTTGATTTTTTCAATGCAGAGAAACAAGTCATGCTATTGAAAGTTTGCAACTTTCAATGTCCACCTAGCAATCTGATCCTACCTTCATCATTCCTCCTTTTCTGGTTAATTTAATCGGGTCCTGGATTCAATTTGCTATTCTATTCCTTCCTCGCTTTCTACTAGTCTTGGCCTTAAAGCTTGTAAATGAATTTGGGTCTGTAGATTCAAAGGATCAACAACTATTTTATGAGCTTTAAAATTGACGTTCATGTACCCGTCACTATGTTTTCAACGGCTAGTTCACTATCTTGAATTTGACGTCTTCGAGCATGTCACCCCTTGGTCCTTCTTTGGCTTTTCTATTTAGCACTTTCCTGGAAATAGGTTTTCCTTTCAGGCCTTAAGAAATGATCTGCCTTGGGTTGAGAAGAGCCCCCCACCACAATGGTATCTACCCTTCGAGTGATCTTCAGATGGCCTTTAGGCTTCTTTATTCTGGCAGGTCGCTAGATTCTTCCTTCAGATTTCTCATTTTATATCTTCCCGAAGGGAAGGTGACCCTTCAGCTTTAGGGAAATGCCCTTCAATTTGGCAGCTGAGAGTCCCCTGCAAGGTCACTTACCCTTCAAGATCCTTCAGCGGCCTTTTCCTTAGAAGTATTTTGTGGGCTTTCCTCGGGCTTTCTCCATAGAAAAATTCCTGCATACAAAAAGTCTATGGACATTTCTTGTAGACAAAAAGTCTGCAAAAATTTCTCATGGACAAAAAGTCTGTGGAATTGTTCTGTCCATTTGCCTTGGTTATTTCTTTAGGCTTTCTACCTGCAGCTTCTCCGAATTCTTTCAGACTTTTTATCCAAAGGAATTCCTTTAGACAAAAGTCTGAAAGAATTATGCCTTAGACTTTTTTGATTGACTTAAATAGAAATCCAAAAGAATTTACCTTTTGAGGCTTCTTTGAAAATGACCCTTCCAAAGGGTACTTTTGTTGTCCAAGTGCCCTCCGTAAGGGCACTTGTCCTTTGGGAAGCTCTCTTGAACTTTTAAATTTGAACCACTCCTTTGAACCATCTGAGTGAACCACTTGGTTGAACTAAGTCGTTGAACCGTTTGATTGAACTAAATGTTGAACCGCTCCATTGAACCAAGTCAATGAACTGCTTCGGTGAACCACTTCGTTGAACCAAGGCAATGAACTGCTTGGTTAAACCAAACATTGAACCAAGTTGATGAACCAAGATTTGAACCAAAATGGTTCAAGCTGATGGTTCAAGCCGAGGAACCAATTGAATGAACCAAGCCTTTGTACTAAGTGGATGAACTGAGCATTGAACCACTTGATTGAAACTACCTTTGAACCATTTATTTAAACCAACTGTTAAACCAAGTTTTGGTTCAACAGTTCAAATGAAGCCTTGAATTGACTGATGAACCATTTGATTAAACCAAAGGATGAACCAAAATGTTGAAACAAAGCGGATGAACCACCCGAGTGAAACAAAGTGTTGAACCGATTGGTTGAACTTTGAACTCGTTGAACCATTGAACCAAAGTGGTTCAATGGTTCAACGGTTCAAGCCTTCTTTGCTTAGATGCTTGCCAATGGATATTTTTGATTGAACCAAGGCACTTAACCAATCTTGAAAATGACCAAGTGTTAGAAATTTATTATTTTGGTTGAACCCACCTATAAAAGTCTTTGAACCTGTAGAAATGAACTTGCCTGCAGAGTCTGTAGAAAAGTTATCCCAAGCATCTTTTGTAGTTGTATCACTAGGGATATGAGGTTGTACCTCATCCAAAAATCCAAACATGATTATTAACTTAGACTTTTTATTAGCCTTGTCAAATTTTTATTGTTGATCAATATCTATTGCATGTTTGAGCCATGTGCCTTCAACAATTGACCAAATGTCTTCAAACACAAGATGTGTCTATAATTTTATTTTCATGTTACATAATTACCACCTTGAAGTAGTTGTATGTCAGGGAGCACAAAATGTGGTCCAAAACCAAACATTTTTTAAGTTGCATATGATAAATTATAAGTGTGTTGTTAAGTACAAATATGAAATGTGTATTTGAAAAAAGTAAAAAAAATGCAAAAATGCATACACAAAGATAACAAATTGCACAAAAGGACATAATGGACGTCGAACTCTATTGAAAATCCATCCAAAAAAGCAATGGAAAACTAGATGTCAGTTTCAACTAAAAATACGTCTACGGAGCAAATGAGGTTACAATTTTTCTATTACATTTTAAAATTTGAATGACACTAATAGATAGAGAATTGAAAAATATGCACTTTTGAAAAAAATAGAACTCAAATTTGAATTATGATTCAAAAGTTATAGGCATTTCGATTTGTCATAAAAATGTGTCACATCAATTAAAAAACACTAAAAATTGATTTTTGAGGCCAAATAAAAAATAAAATATTCGCGCAACCACTCATTGGAACCAAAATTTCACCATGGACTTAGAAAAGTCAACAAAAGTGAAAATAAATGTTGTCAATTTCCTCAGTATGCATGAAAGTGAGTTTTACTTCCTCTTTAGGTAAAAATTACAACTAGTAGCAAAAAAATACTGATTTTCCAATTGTGTAAAGAGAGGAAAGAAATAGATTTTTTTTTATTTTCACCTTTTTTGGCTGCCAAGAGATTTGGTATGAATAGAGGGATGGGATGCCACTTAGTAGACTGTTGCCTAATGTTTAGTTTCAATGCTTCTAATGCCATGCTCCAGCTAGTATGCAGTCCAAAAAGGGCCCTCAAAAGTCAACACCACTATAAAAGGAAGGTAGAATTCAAGGTAGTGGTGAAAAAAAATGTTGATCTTCACTGCAACTATGCAAAATTATAATTCCAAGGTTTAGTAGTTAGATTAGATTAGATCTGAAGAGTTTCTCAAACTGAAACAAAAGAAATTAAAATCACAAAGTTGGGATTTCTCTTTCCCACACAACTTTGATAAGACAGAGCAGATGACACCAATGATTGATGGAAAAACTCAAATTTTCAATAACTTGTCTCTCCTCTAATGAAACTAGATCCTCCTATGTAGTAGCCTCAACACCACCACTCTCTCCATGCTGTAAAAAAGAATTAAGACGCCTCAACTTAATTTATAGAGAAAAGACAAAATAATTGTCCTTTTCCAATGCCTAGGTTACAAACTAATAATGCCTTAGCCAATTATTCAAATGCCACTTCTTCTGTAGTATATCTAATGCCTTATTCTTACTCAAAATTCAATCCCCGATCTCAAACATAGGAAAAAAAGGACACCACTTGCTAGATAAACAAGGATGCCTAGATCTAGAGTTCACAAACAAGGAATCCAATGCCAAGCCAATCTCTGTCAGTAAAAAACAAACTCCAATGCTTTGTTAAGAATAAAACACTTCTAAATATAGATCTACTATTAACATAAACCAAATCTAAAGCTATGTAATAAAATGCATCACAAAAACATTCCTTAATTCACCATTAATAACATAGATCTGACATGGTTCACCCAATGTGGGCTAGATCCACCAATGAAAGTTATCAAATAAATCAATAATCTAAAATAATATTACAATGAACTCTCACAAAGATTAAAAAAAAATCTCATGTAGAAAGTGTTGCACAAAAAGATGCACTTTCACTTGCACCTGCACCATGTTGTATCTCACAAGTTACTAAACCATACCCTATAATGAACACCTATACTTTGAAAAATACTTGAAATTTGACTCTGATCCTCAAAGCCACACCCTAAAAATAAACCATCAACCTCTAAAGGCCACACCACACCCTTTATATATAAGAAAATGAATAAAATACACAAAAGGAGGAGCAAATATGTAATGCTTATCCAAGATAAGCCTTATCTAACATGTGACAACTTGTTTCCACCTCATCAAGCATATCTAAAAGCTCTCCCAAGGAGAAAATTTCCATATTCATCTTCTCCACCTTCTAAGGGCATATTTTCCCATGAACATGTGATCACAACCAACTCCACTCAATAATAAAGGAGTTACCTTTTCCAAAAAATAACTAGCTTCCTTAAAACAAGGAAGTCAACATGGGAAAAGGCATCTAAAACTAACTCAATGAAATATGGAATACAAAGAAATTAGGAATACAAGGAATATTACACTCACATGTGGAGAACATAAAAATTATGCCCCCCACATCCTTGGAGATATTTAGGCCCCCAAAATTTATTCTTATGGTCATGTGATAGCCCCAAAGGGATCCACACTCAACAATCTCCCACATGGAGACCTTTTATCCTGAACAAAATTTATCACTACTCCATGACCCCTAAGGCCAACTACATCTAAACATAGTCTCAAATTTTCTAATGTGACCACCTTGGTCATCATATCCATAGGATTATAGCTAGTATGAATCTTCTCCATCTTCACCAAGTTCTCCTCTAAAGTTATCCTGATGAAGTGATAACGTAACTGAATGTGTTTCATCCTCGAGTGGAAAGCAGAGTTTTTTTCCAAATGAATAACACTATGACTATCATTATGTAGTCTCCCAACTTCTTACTCATGACCCAACTCTCAAAACAACTTTTATAACCAAATCATCTCCTTGCTAGCCTCTGTAGTAGCAACATACTCTTCCTATGTGGTTGACAAAGCCACAACCTTTTGTATCCTAGAAATCCAATTAACCACTATATCTCTAATAGTAAACATATATCCTATTATACTTCTCTTTCTATCAATACCCCCTACCATATTTGAGTCCACATAACCATGCAAATTGGTATCTGATCCACCATAACATAATGCAAAATCAATGGTTCCTCCAAATATCAAAGAATCCATTTCACTACCTACCAATGCTCATAACCTAGATCACTCATATACCTGCTCACAACTCCCACTGCTTGGGAAATATATATCCTAGTAAAAACTATGGCATACATCAAGTTGCTAACTGTCGATGAGTAAGGTACCTTGGACATCTTAAGATTTTCATCTTCCATCTTGGGACATTGATCCTTTGATAACCAAAAGTGGCCTACCAAAGGAGTACAAATAGATTTAGAATCCAACATGCTAAACCTTAACCTTTCCAAGAATTTCTTCACATACTTTGATTGGGATAAGGTCAACTTCCTCTCCTTCTTGTCATGAAAAATACTCATACTAAGGATTTGCTTTGCAACACCCAAATTCTTCATAGAAAAGGAGTAACTAAGCTATTTCTTGAGCATATGAATATGTCGTATGTTCTTTTGTACAACTAACATGTCATCAACATACACGAATAATATAATAAATGAACCATCATTAAAATGTTTGATATACACACAATGGTCAGAATAACACCTTTGATATTTTTATTCCAACATAAAACAATCAAATTTCTTATACCATTTCCATGGAGCTTGTTTCAAGTCATACAAGCTCTTCTTTAGTCTGCACACATAGTTATCCTTCCCTTTGACCTCATAACCTTGTGGTTTCTTCATATATAACTCTTCATCCAAATCACCGTTAAGAAAAGTAGTTTTCACATCTAACTATTCTAAGTTAAAATCCTCAACTACAACTAAACCAAGAACAATCCTAATAGAAGTCATTTTTTTTATAAGAGAGAAAATCTCATCAAAATCAATACATGATTTTTGTGCAAACCCCTTAACCACCATCCTGGCCTTATACCATTTTCTCCCTTCATCCTCTTGTTTGATTCTGAAGATCTACTTGTTCAACAATGCACTCTTTCCCTTGGGTAGCCTAACCGAATCCCATGTTTGGTTCTCCATGAGAGATTTATGTTCTTCATCCATGGCTTGTTCCCATCTCAACTTGTCATCTACTTGCATTGCTTCCTCATAATACTCTAGCTCTCCATTGTAAATGAGTAATAAATAATTCAAAAAAATAAAAAACATTTAGGTGATTTTCTTACCCTAGAAGATATTCTTACCATGGGAGTTTGGGGTCCTTGTGTAGAAGGTTCTTGAACTAAATCCTTGGAGACTTTTCCATCCACAATATCATCCAATACTATGTACTCTTTCTCTTCCTGGTCCTATTCTTAAAATTGATCCTTATGCATGACTTTCTCATTAAAGACTACATAGCTAGACCAAAATATTTTCCAATCTTTAATGCTCCATATATGAAAACCAAAGTCATCCTCACCAAAACCAACAAATGTGCATTTATATGATTTAGCCTCTAGCTTGGTCCTATCCTCTTTCTTAATGAGAGAAAATGCTTCACACCCAAAGACTCTAAGAAAAAAATAATCAACATTCTTACCAGACCAAGATTGTTCTGGAATGCCTCAATCCAAAGACATAGAAGGTCCTATGTTAATCAGATATACTATCATGATAACTACTTTTGCCCAAAATTGTAAAGGCAACCCAACATGTAACCTCATGCTTTTAACACATTCCATTATTATTTTGTTAATCCTTTCAGATAGTCCATTCTATATTGTGGAGTTCTTAGAACCATCCTTTTCCTATAGATTCCATTTTTAGAAAAATAATCAAAGAAAGCATTATGACAATACTCACCTCCATTATCTGATCCGAGACATTTCAACTTGAGACTTGTTTCATTCTCAACCAAGGCTTTCTACTTCTTAAAAGTGTCAAATACATCAAATTTCTTTTTAATGCAATAAACCCAAACTTTTCTAGTTACATCATCTATAAAAGTAACATAATAATTGGATCCACCAATAGAAGATACCTAAGCTGTTCCCTATACATCTGAGTGTACCAGATCTAACTTGTGATCTTTATTTGTGGGTCTAACCTTTAATAACTTAACCCCCTTCTATTTCCTATACACATAATTTTCATAAAAGTATAGATCTAGATCTTTCAATCCATGAAACTTATCTTTTAAGATCTGCATGCCCTTATGGCTCATATGATTGAGCCTGTAGTGCCACATAGTTGCATCTCCATCTGCAATAACTAAATCGATAGAATCAACACTACTAGTTAAATACAAAGTACCAACTTTCTTACCTTTTGAGATCACAAGATCACCTTTGGTAACTTTCCAAGAATCTATAGTAAACATAACCAAACATCCCTCATTGCCCAATCGCCCCATTGAAACCAAATTTTGTCTCAACATAGACATGTGTCTAACATCCTTAAGGATCCATGTGTTCCCATTCTACATCTTAAACTGAACACAACCTTTCCCTACTATCTCACATGGTTCATCATCACCAAGATATACATGTCCTAGATTGTCTTGAATATAATCAATAAAATAATGCTTATGTGGGGTGGCATGAAAAGAAGCCCCTAAATCTAATACCCAATACTCAAAAAAACTATCCATATAAATAATTAAGGCATCTTGACATGATTTACCTGATGTCACATTTACCTCATTCATTTCCTCCATGTTGGCATTCTTATCCCAAAGTGACCAACAATCCTTCTTTGAGTGTCCACTCTTCCAATAATGCCAGCATATCATCTTGGATCTAGATCTGGACTTAGATCTACCTTTTAAATTTCCTTAGTTTCCTTTTCTCTTATCTTTTTTCCTCTTTCTAGTATCAATGGATAAATTATTACCTAAATATGATTCACCGGTGCTTTTTCTTTGCATCTCCTTGCTAAAGATCACACATACAACATCCTCAAAATTCAAGCTTCCCTTGGTAGGGACTGCACTACTTACAACCATAACCAAACTATCCCAATTATTAGGCAAATAACATAAGATTAGCAAAGCTCTAAATTCATCATCAAAATTAATTATAACTGAAGTGTGCATACTTACAATTGTATTAAAATCATTAAGATGATTAGAAATTGAACTATACTCAGACATTTTCATGTTAAACAATCTTTTCATAAGAAATTTTTTATTAAAAGCTGAAGGTTTCTCATATAACTTCCCAAGTTTATCCATGAGATCCTTTATAGTTATCTAATCTACAATGTTAAATGCAACATAAGATGCAAGGCATAACCATATGGATCCTAATGCCTTCTTATCAAGTAATGACCAATCTACATCACTCATACTTATAGGTTGTCCTCCTTTCCCCTCCAAGGGGAGTTGAAGTTCCTTCTGATATAGGTAATCTTCCATCTACATTTTCCATAAACCAAAATGCTTACCATCAAACTTCTCAACTATGAATCTAATCTATTCTCCCATAGCTCCCACTCAAGCTAATAGCCTTCTTATGATTTACCACTTCAATAAAACACACAACCAATGGCTTTGATACTAGTTGTTAGGAATAAAACAGTTCTAAATCTGGATCTACTATTACCATAAACTAGATCTAAAGTTATACAATAAAATGCATCATGGAAACATTCTTTAATTCACCATTAATATGAAATCATAAATGAGAGAAAGATAATAATAACACAGATAACATAGATCTAACATGGTTCACCCAATGTGGGCTACATCCACCAATGAAAGTTCTCAAATAAATTAGTAATATAAAATAAGATTAAAATAAAATATCATAGAGATAAGAAAATATCTCTTGTAGAAAGTGCTACACAAAAAGCTGCACTTTCACCTGCACTTGCACATTTTTGTATCTCACAAGTTGCTAAACCATACCCTATAATGAACACTTGCACTTTTCAAAATACCTACACTTTGACTTTGATCCTCAAATCCAAACCTTGAAAATAAACCATAAAATTATAAAGGCCACACCACACCTTGTATATATAAGAAAATGAAGAAAATCCATAAAAGGAGGAGCAACTATGCAATGCTTATCCAAGATAAGCATTATCCAACATGTGACAACCCATTTCCACCTCATCAAGCCTATCTAAAAGCTCTTCCAAGGATAAATTCATCATATTCATCTTCTCCACCTTTTAAGGGCACATTTTCCTATGAACATGTGATCACAACCAACTCCACTCAACAAGGACAGAGTTCCCTTTTCAGAAAAATAACTAGCTTCCTCAAAGCAAGGAAGTTAACATGGGAAAAGGCATCTAACAACTAACTCCATGAAATATGGAATACATAAAAATTAGGAATACAAGGAATATTCCACTCACATGTGGAGAACATGAAAATTATGCCCCCCACATCCTTGGAGATCTTTAGGCCCCCAAAATTTATTCATATGGTCATGTGATAGCCCCAAAGGGCTCCACACTCAACACGCTTCTCCTTTGCCATATCTGGGATTAAGAGGTTATCAGATGGTTGATGGAGGCCATAGAAGTAATTTTATATTTGGGGCTGATTTTTCTTTATTGTTGCAAGACAAATTGTTTCTATGCTATTTTCGCTTTCTACATTCAAAGAGAGAATTAAGAAACTAAGAGAAAAGGTCTAAGGCTTGTATGTACCTAGATATAGTTTTGCGCACCAAAATTTAGACGATAGTGAGAACTCCTCTTTGGTTGTGGAGGATGACACCTGAAAGAGAAAGACACTAAAACACAAAAAATGTTAGATGACAAAAGGGTGGACTGCCAAGCAAAAGCTTGGTCCTAGAAGCGCAAAGGCTTCTTGGAGGATGACAGTCCACTGTTAAAAATAGAATGCTGATCAGAAACAAAAATGAGAAATAATAAAAGACTGAAAAGAAAAAACTAAAAGCAAATGCATACCTGATAAGCTGAGATCTGCTTTACATAGTCGTCGACATCGGTGATATTGCCGGCATCGATCAGAAGGTCACCGATGTCGGTTAGGATGCTAATGTCGGTAGGGGAAATGGATGAGGTCGCCTAGGGCAATAGTCAGGGATGAGTTACAGGTCTAGTCTTGGTCTGCAAAATGGACTGAGGCTTCATCTGAGGGTCTGTGTGGGATGGTAAAACAATAGATAGAATCTTTATTAAGAACTAAGGCAGAGGGTGTGTTGTCAGAAAAAGGGGTAAGGAGTAGGAAGAAGGCCTTTCAGCCTTTTCAGGAAGCAATTTAGTCAGGTTGATCAAATTAGTCTTAAGATGGTCTGTAGGTCTCTGATAGCTTGTGCTAAGTTGATTGGACATAGGGTGTTGTCTAAAGAGAGACTAAACGGGTGTCAGAGGCAAAGAAAAGGGAATAAGAGGTGAGAGAAGGCTTTTCAGCCTCTCTGGGAAAAATAGAGAAGGTTGGGTCAAAGATGCTTGGAATAGACAGTAGACAGAATGCTAATATATTTGAAATGACACTGAAATAAAAACAATACAAATACTTAGCTGTGACATGAGTTGGCAAAGGTGCAGAAGCTGTGTTTTTCTTGCCACTAGTGATGGAGATATCATGCAATCCCTGTGCAGAATGTCTGATGCAAGACCTCGGTGCCTAGAAAATGCTGTCAAGAATGCTGATCCCTACAAGAAAACAAGAAGCTAGAGCATTGGAAAGCAGGGGCACACGAGAACTTTGTTTCACCGGAAGAGGATTTGAGATTCATGATTAGCTCACCAGAGATTAACCATTTGTGATTAGGTTTGTTAAAGGTTAGAAATTTGGTTTAAGTAAAACCGACGTTGATGATCTCGCCGGCGTCGATCGACATTTGATCGACGTCGGTGGGTGGAGAATGAGTAAAAGAGCCACCAATCCCGTTCTCCATCCGCCAAGTGCATGATCTGTTGGAGAATTGTCGAAGGTTGGGATAAATACGCACGAGAGTTGGTTAGGCAGTTAGAAAGAAGTAGGAATAGGTCTTAGGTGAGTCATAGGGTGGGAAATAGTCCAAGGCGAGGTGTCAGATGAGGTGTTATAGGTGATGTGTCAAATGGGAGGATATTAATAATAAATTATTATTTTTAAATTAGTAAGTGCATGGTTTAGGAATGGGTTAGGAATGGACCAAGAGGGAGGATGACCAAGGGTTAGACATGATTTCGATGTCTACATTTGCCCCTTTTTGTCTTGTTGGTTTCTCTAGATGAACTGCAAGACAAAAATAGGAGTTAGTTGCCCCAGGTATGGGATAAGGTATTCCCCCTCAAAGCGGGAGTCAAGGGAATGGAACCTGAAGTCGGGTGCTGAGTTGATAGAGAGTGGACAAAGATGGTGAGTGTGAATGCTGCAATAGTTGTGAGTGCACGCATACCACTTCACGAGATGGTTAGGTCAAAGTGCCGCAAGTCAAGGGTCAAGGAGTGCCAAAATTGAAGTAACTGGGCCCCAACATATAGTCGTAGCTGATTGGGTGATTCAATCTAAGCTGAAGCTCCAATGGGTCATCGTGTTCCAGGTATCTCGGGCTTTAGGAAGTGCTCCCAGAAACATGAAAAAGTCACAAGTAGTGGGGATCAACCAGCTTGCAATCTTATACTTATGAGGGTCAAAAATATGTGCACAATTTTGCTAACCATTCATGAGGTAGCATACATGCAAAAACAACCAAGACAAAGTCGCTTTGGAAGTGGTCGTCATCGAAGGAGATAGTCACGATCTCCATGGTCATTGGTCGAGGTGGATGGATGAAGGAATGGCTGAGCTAACCTCAGAAGACCCCATGTCAACTGAGTGCTGCCTACATAGCCCCTGTTGGAAGGGCCTCAGGCCAATGTAGTTCTCCTAAGAGGGAGGAAAAAGATTGAAGTGGTTGATTTTGGTCATGTGTTGAAATGATGAGGATAAGATGATGTTGCAGCCTTTTCCATATTGTGTGATGGTGTATTATGCAACATTGGTCGAGTGGTCTTTCATCCCTAGAAATTTTCCATATTCGTGATGGATGTATGCTAAAAATGAATTGGGTCTATTTATGCTTCAGCAAGTAATGGTTTATGCTTGACATAAATTGTGTTTGGTTGATAGTCCCTAAGTGTATTATTGTCCATAGAAACTATGTGAATGGTCTATGATGATGTATGATGTCATAATGTCATGTTGGTGGTCTAAAAATGTTTGGGTTGGTTTGGTTTGGGAAAATAATTTGGTTGAATGTGACCAAAGTGTGAAAAAAAGTGAAAGGCAAATTGCTCTTTCATTGACATGGACCAGAATGACAGCATAGATAGGGCTTGTTAGAAAAAAAACCCCGTTTATGCATTACGTCATTGACCATAGGTTGTGTTAGAGAGGTAATCGAATCACTTTGACATTAAGTGAGCTTGAAATCCCTTGAGTATGTTGGGGTGATAGGCATGATTATGTGAGGAGAGGGTAACCCCTTGTTAGTAGTGATAACTTTGCCCCTTTTAATAGGAGACCCTGAGACAACTACAAGCCAAGTCCATGACCCCCCCTTTTTTTTTTGAGAGCGGACTGATCAATGTGGGAAGTCCACATAGAGATGTCACTTTGCTTGGTGGTCATTTGTGAAGCTGATCGATGCAAAAAGCTTCTAAGAAAGTGCTATTTATAGCAAGATTTAGTCATAGCCATCCTTCAAGGGAGTGGTCCATATTTTGATTTATATATGTTTAAGGGCTTTTGAATAGCTATCCTTCGAGGGAATAGTCTATTAGCTACAACAATGATAGTACAGCTGTCCTTCGAAGGAGCAGTCTGCTTTTTGATTTGATTTTGTGACCTTGGATATTTTGACATCTTGATTTATTTTTGATAGAATTTTGAGTCATGGACACGACTATAGAAGTCAAAGGCTCCCTTTTATTAGGACAAAACATCTATACTTTATAAAAGGGTTATATAGGTGTTTCTATGCAAAATTGCTTTCTACATTCAAAGAAGAAATAAGAAACTAAAAGAAATGGTCAAGGCTAGAAGATACCTGATAAAGTTGTGCGCACCGAAATCAGACATTGGAAGATTCTCCTCTTTGGCTGTGGAGGAATGACACCTGAGAAGAAAAGAGACTGAAACACGGAAAAACGTTAGTCAAAGATATGGTGGGCTGTCAGGCGAATGCCCGATCCCAGAAGTACGAAGACTTTCTAGAAGGATATCAACCCACTGATAAAAAAGTAGAATATTGGACTAAAGTAGATATAATGAAAGATAAAATGACAAAAATAAAGGACAGAAAATAAAATGCATACCTGATAATGAAGTAAAATGTTCTGTACAGTCACCGATGTCGGTCTCTATAGTGCCGGCGTCGGTTAGGAAAGTGCTGACGTCGGTTAAAGTGCCGACGTCGGTCGGGGTAGTGACCGGCGTCGGTCGGGGAAAGTTCTGGACAGAGTCTAGGCGAGTTGCAGAAGGTCTGGTAGAGTCGGGATAAGGTCTTGGTCAGGATCGGGACAGGGTCTGGACAGGGTCTAGTCGAAGTAAGGTCAAGTTTTGGACAGGGTCTGGGGGTTTTGGTCGAGTCTGGACAGAGTTATAGATTTGGATAGGGGGCAGAGACGTAAAGAAGGGACTCAGGGTTCAGGTCTACGGTCTAAAGATCTGGGGTGATAGAAATAGAAATAACAAACAAATAATAACCAGAAAGAAATAAAACAAATAGAAGAAATACTTACCTGTCAGAAGACATGATAAAAGCCATGATTGAAGTTGTCGAAGCGTTGCCGTAAGTTGATCGAAACGAATGCAGATTGGTCGAATGCTAAAGTTGGTTGATCATCCAAGTTGATTGGTTGCAAGAGTCTGTGAATGTCAGAGTTTGGGATCGATTCATTGATTAGTTGATTGATTGATTAGCCTTTGGGATTGATCGGCGGACACTGATGAAGGCGAGGGACGGTTCCAGAGACAGTTCGAGAGACGGTTCGATAACCGATCGGGGAACCGATTGGGAACCGAATGATAACTGAAAATGGGTAACGGTAAGGTGATCAACGTCGGCAGAATTGCTGACATCGGCCGATAAGTGACCGACGTCGGCTGGGTAACGACCGTCGTCGGCAGATGCACAATGGGGATAGAGTCTAGCTTTAGCTCTGTGCTCATTTTTACATGCTGCCAGGGTCGAGGCTAGTGGAAAAAGTGATCGGCAAGGGTTAAATAGGCGAAGAAGAATAAAACAGAGAATGACCAGGGGAGTCGACATGATTTTGGTGTCTACATTTGCCCCTTTTTGTCTTGTTGGTTGTTCTGGATGAACTGTAAGACAAAAATAGGAGTGATTGCCCCAGGTGAGGGATAAGGTTGATTTCATCTTGTTGGTTGTTTGAATGAACTGCAAGACAAAAATAGGAAGCAGATTGCCTCGATTATGGATGAGGTATTCCCCCTCAAAGTAGGAGTCGAGGAAAGGGAACCGAGAATCAGGTGCTGATTTGACAAAGAGTGGATGAAAAAGGGGTGAGGGTGAACACTGCAAAAGGTGTGATTGCGTGCATACCACTGCATGAGATGGTTAGGTCAAAGTGTCACAGGTTAAGGGTCGAGGAGTGCCAAAATTGAAGTAACCGGGCCCCAGCATTTAGTCATCTGCTGATTGGGTTATTTAATCAAAGCTGAAGCTCCAAATGGGTTGTCGCGTTCTAGGTATCCCGGGCTCAGGAAGTGCCCCTAGAAACACAAAAAAGTCACAAGTAGTGCGGATCAACCGGCATGCGATCCTATACTTGGGAGGGTCCAAAAAGGTCTGCGCACAATTCTGCTAACCAGTCATAAGGTAGCATACATGCAAAAACAACCAAGGCAACAGTGTCTTGGAAGTGGTCGAGGTCGGAGGAGATAGGCATGAGCGCCAATGGTTGGTGGTCGAGGGGAGGAATGGACGAAAAGATGTGGCCGAGCTAACCCCAGAAGACCCCATGTCAACTGAGTGCTGCCTACATAGCCCTGGTCATAGGACCTCAGGCCAATGTAGTTCTCCCTAGAAGGGAGGGAGGGACAAAGGGATAGCATGGGTCGTGGGCAAGGGCAAGGTGATGGTTAAAAGAAGGAAAGAAGGTTTGTCCATCAGAGAGATGAACAAACGAGGATGGTCGAGCTAACCCCAAAAGATGGTCGTGTCATCTGAGTGCTACCTACATAGCCCCTGTGGAAGGGCCTCAGACCAATGTAGTTCAGACAAAGGGTCCGAGTAGTAGACAGGGGGTCAAAATGGTCGATAGATTGGTCTTGGTTATGACGAAATGATGAGGAGAAAAGATGTTGCAGCCTTTTCCAAATAGTGTATTCTGCAACATTGGGTGAGAGGTCTTTCATCCCTAGCAATATTCCATATTCGTGATGGATGTATGCTAAAAATGAATTAAGGTCTATTTATGCTTTAGCAAGTATTGGTTTATGCTGAACATAAATTGTGGCGGGTCGATAGTTTCCATGTGTATTGGTGTCCATAGAAACTAGGGGGAATAGGCTATGGGAGTGGTCTAAAAAGAGAGTTGAGCTGAGTCAATTGACAAGTGATGAAAGTGAATGTGACCAAAGTGCAGAAGAAGTGAAAGGCATATTGCTCTTTCATTAACAAGGACCAAAAAGATAGCATAGATAGGGGTTATGAGAACCAAGAGCCCCATTCATGCGTGACGTCGTTGACCATAGTTATGTTAGAGCGGTAATCGAATCACTTTGACATTAAAGTAAGCTCGAAGTCCCCTGAGCAGGTGATAGGAGGAGGAAAAAAAAAGGGGTAACCCATTTCAAGAGCAGAGATAACTATGCTCCTTTTTATAGGAGACCCTGAGACAACTATAAGTCAAGTCCATGACTCTTTTTTTTTTTTTTTTTTTAAGGTGCAGACTGATCAATGCGGGAAGCCTGCATGGAGATGTCATTTGCTTGGTGGTTAGTTATGAAGCTGATCAAGGCAGGAAGCTTCTAAAATAGTGTTGTTTATTGCCAGATTAGTCATAGCCATCCTTCGAGGGAGTGGTCTATATTTTTGTTTAATATAAGGGCTTTTGAATAGCTGTCCTTCGAGGGAGCAGTCTATTAATTATAGCAATGATAGTACAGCTGTCCTTCGAGGGAGCAGTCTGCCTTTTGATTTTGATATTGATATAGTGACCATGGATATTGTGACATCTTGATTTGTTTTTATAGAAATGTGAGTCATGGACAAGATTATAGAAGGTCAAGGGCTCCCTTTTATGAGGACAAAGCATCCATACAGCATAAAAGGGTTATAGGATTTGTTAAGAGGAATAGGGTTGAAAAGAATTAGGACTAAGAGGACGGGGATTGCTCAAGGGATGAGCTCAAGTTAAGTGTCAAGTGGATGAGTACTCGACTAGCAGTAGAACGGTCACAGATGCAACGCATTAAGCGGCTCAGGTTTTGGTCGTCCATCAAGAGAAGACAGACGATAAGTCCCTGATCCATACTTGTGCGTGATAATAAAAGGTCTGAGCCAATTAGGAGCAAACTTGCCCCATGTGCCTCTTTCCAGATTGGTCAGGTGTTGATTGATGAGTGGATGTGAAGTTGGTTGATATGGTTGTTGATTGGTTGAGACTGGTTGAATATTTTGATAAAAATATTGGTCAATGTTTGGTTGAGATTTGGTCATTTGATAGTTGGTCAATAGTTGGTCGAGGGTTGATTGGTTGGTATTTGGTCTTTGGTTGGGTCGAATGTTTGGTTGAGGTCGGGTTAAATGTTTGGTTGCTAGTTTGGTTGAGGTTAAGTTGAAAGAGTGATTGATATGTGGTCGAGACTGGGTTGGAAGGTTGGTCGAGGCGTGGATGAAGGTTGAATTCCCCCAGCGGCTAGGGAGAATGTTTGATGGATTGGTTAAGGTCGATTGAGGTTTAGTGGTCAGATTGACAATGTTGATTTTGAATAAGGGGGTTAAAGGCAGCGAAGGGACCCTAGTCTGGCGTGGAGATCCCAATTTAGGTGCCGAAGTTAGAGAAGCATGGATTGGTGTGGATAATTTGTCAGAGGGGTGGTCAAGAGGATCCTTGATGAGAAGGGAATCCTTTCTCCGTTGTTGATGAATGACAGCTTTAAGAGTGCAACAATGCTCGGTGTCATGTCCCAGAGTGTGATGATAGTGGCAGAATTTAGAGTTGTCGAACCAAGATGGCCTTGATCCGAGAGTTGATGAGTGGGGCGGTATTGAAGGTTTATTGATGATGTGGTCGAGAAGAAGGGTGTCGTTCCCCAGACATTGGCGAATGGCAACCTTGAGGGCACAACACTGCTCGGTGTCGTGCCCAGGCATGCGATGGTATGCACAAATGCGAGTGTCATCAAACCAGGGTGGTTTTGGTCTGAGAGATTGATATGGTCTAAGCAGCGGGAGATAGATACGAGAGGTCTGCAACAATTGCCGTAACAACAAAGCATAAGAACCTTCTAACAGGTCTGAGTGTCTTGTTGCAGTAAGGGTTGATGACTTTGGTCTGAGAGATGAACGAGGCATTGGTCGATGGATTAAAGGAGATATATGTCTGATGGGTTGAGGTGATAATGGAGGCAAATTGCCTCTATGAAGTATGGGAGTGGGAAGCACTCTGAGTAAAGTGGACGGATGTGGGCCTAAAATTGAAGGTAATGACGAAGGTGGGGGAGGAGGCCTCCGGTGTGGGTTAGTAGCCTTCTTTGGTTTGAGTTGAGGGCCACCTATATGCGAGGCGAGGTTAGATGTGGGGTGAACACCAAGAGGTTTAATCTCTTTGGGCATGTTGGATGCCTACGCAGATTTGGACTTAGATGTGGACTGTTCTTCTCTAGATGGAGAAGGGATTGAAGATGTGGGCTCTTTAAGAGGAAATAGCGCCGGAGTAGTCATGGCTTCTGTGTGTGGTTGAGGAGTCAAAAAGGTATGATCATCTATGGATGATAAGAAGGATGAAGGCGAGGCAGCTGGTGTTGATGTGGTCAAAGCGTCCTCCAATATGGGAGAAGTCGATGGAGGACAAGTAGGAGAAGAAAGTTCTTCGCCATGTGGAGGAGGTATAGGGGAAGAAGGGTCTTCCACCTGTGAAAGAGGTTGGTCAGGGATAAGAGAAAAGATAGTGTCAACCGTGTGTATATCATGGTCTTGAGGGTCATTGATCATGGTTTGGATGTTGTCTTGAGTAGGCGGGTGATTAGAAAAAGGTTATTTGAAAATGTCAAGGTTTTGGTTGGGTGGTGCGTTCAGGTTATCCAAGATAAGATCCCCCTTGTCTAGCATGTCCTGGATGATGTTTTTGAAAGTTTGACAGTGATCCGTGTCATGGCCTTTGACATGGTGATAGTTGCAAAAGTGGTTCTCCCTATACCATGCAGGGATAGGTGTTGAGGGGTCAAATTGATGTGGTCGGATTGAAGGGAGATTGAGGACCCCCTGCTTGATGAGTTTATCCAAGACAGAGGCATATGACTCCCCAATTGGAGTGAATTGACGCTGTATGGATTGACGTTGAAAATGTTTATTGATGTAGTCTAATGCTGAAGATGATGGTTGGTTGGTTATTGTTGAAGATGATGGTCTAAAGATGACAGTGTTTGTCGACCCCTTGGATTGAGAGTGGGCAGAAGGTCTGGAAGAAGAATGGTCATTGGTTCTTGTGTTAGTGTTACACAATTTGACCTTATCTTCTTCAATAGCGCAGAGTTCAAGCTTTCGGGCCATGGTGAAGGCCTCGTCAAAAGTGTGGAATGTTTGAACCCGCAAGGTGGACGAGATGTGACTGGCACATGCTCGGGAAAAGAGCTCAATGAGCTCAGGTTGAGGCAAGGAGAAGGAGAGCTGGTTAATCAGACCTCTCCAACGGGCGACAAAATTGACTATTGATTCGTCGTCAAATTGCCTAATGGAGTAAAGGTCTGTGATCAAGACTTGTTTAGTGATATTGATTGAGAAATGGTCAACAAATAGTTGGGCAAGTTGAATGAATGAAAAGATAGAATGTCTGGCAAGAGAACTATACCAGTCAAGAGCAGGGCCAGAAAGAGACATAGGAAACGTGCGTAGAAGTAACGCATCGTCGTGGGCGATAAGGTAACAGGCATGTCTGAATGCCCATAAATGTTGTTGCGGGTCCTCCTTACTCTGGAAGCGAGTGAATTTAGGAAGCTCCCAATGGTTGGGGTATGGTCGGATAGGGACAGAAGGATGGATGGGCTCGTTATAAATCTGGTCATATGAAAAGACATTACTTGAACCGGAGATAGAAGCTTTGAGACTAGACATTTTATCCATCAGCATCTTGATGACGTCTGCTGACGGATTGGTGGACGGAGTACCCCCTAGGTTGTAAGGCACTTGAAAGAGGCTAGAAGAGGTGTACGACGTAGTCGGTTGTACCAGTAAGGGCGCAACGTACGGATGACTAGTCACAGGGGCAGAAGTGGAGGCCAAAGGTGGTTGAGTTATGAAGGTAGAAGGCATAGGCTGACTGGATATCGCTAAAGGAGGTTGTGTGGCAACATGGGCAAAAGAGGAGGTAGGCACTCCTGCATATATGGGTGCAAGAGTGTGTGGGGTCGAGACAATCAAGTTCTGGTATGATGTAGAACTTGGTTGAATTGCAGGTGGTTGAGGGGGTAATGGAACCCCGATAGAGGTCGGTCTAAAAATAGACGAGGAGGCCAAACTTTGCGTATTGGCCATGGTCGGGTTAACGGTTGTGGTAAAAGGCTGGGTAGCGGACGATGTTGATGTCATCGCCACTTCACCTGAAAGTTCCCGCGTTGGGTTTCTCGCGAGATAATTATGGAGGGCTGCGGCATTGAGGTCCAAGAATCTTGCAAAATCTTGGTCCCCTTCAAGGACGATAGGCATTTGGGTCGGGGATGGTCTAGTAGGAGTTCTTTCGGTTTCTGAGTGGAACTCCATTATAGGATTGGTTATAGACGGGGTAGGCGAAAGCAGTTGACATCTAGTGTGGTCAAGAAGAGCCTTGGTTTGACTACAAGTCAGAACCATTCAAGGCAAGGAAGAACATCCTCACAAGCTCAAACAAGCAGATAAGAACTAAAAAGAGATGAAGACATAAGCAGATCCTAAACTCTAGAAGTAAATTATTAGGATTATAGTGGCTTATGCCTTAGAATGTGTGTAGAGGAAGGTTGGTTTTTGAGTCAGGTCCTAGAAGAAGCAGTCTATGGATGGTTTCGGGTTTTGTTATGGTGCTCAAGAAGTCTGTGTTAGCTTTGGTACGTGGCCTGGTGCTAAGGAGCAAGCTCCCCTCACTTCACGATTCCAGTGGTTAGCTGGTTTCGCTTAGCCAAGATATACCTCGACTATAGTTTAGACTCTGCCAGAGAACAGAGTTGGCTTTCCCCTTGGTGATGAAATCCAAGTAAGATCACCGGGACGGGGTAAGGTATCCGCTGGGGGATGAAATCCCAGTCGGGCCTTGTCTCAGGTAAGTTAAAATGTTTTTTTTGTGCAGGTGGTTTGGTCGTGTAACATCAAGTGATCTAGATTAATTCAATATGCAGTTTAATTACTATGTGTGGTCTAAGAGATGCAGGCAAACAGAAATGAATGCAAAGTGTTTTAATGTCCAAGTTGAAATGTTTGTTCATATGAAGACGAATGGAGAAAGAGTCGAAGAATATGAGTTTTAGCTAGTCTAGAAGTGCAAGAAAGAAAAGAAAAGTTCTTTTTAGTCCTGCTTATGATGTCGTTTAAGAAGAGATGAAAGGAGGTGAAAAGGAAGGAACCTAATGCACCTATATGAACGAAAGAACCCAAGGAAGGCCCTAGGGTCCCACCAGGCGTGCCAGAATGTTTCTATGCAAAATTGTTTTCTACATTCAAAGAAGAAATAAGAAACTAAAAGAAATGGTCAAGGCTAGAAGATACCTGATAAAGTCGTGCGCACCGAAATCAGACGTTGGAAGATTCTCCTCTTTGGCTGTGGAGGAATGACACCTGAGAAGAAAAGAGACTGAAACACGGAAAAACATTAGTCAAAGATATGGTGGGCTGTCAGGCGAACGTCCGATCCCAGAAGTACGAAGACTTCCTAGAAGGATATCAACCCACTGATAAAAAAGTAGAATATTGGACTAAAGTAGATATAATGAAAGATAAAATGACAGAAATAAAGGACAGAAAATAAAATGCATACTTGATAATGAAGTAAAATGTTCTGTGCAGTCACCGATGTCGGTCTCTATAGTGCCGGTGTCAGTTAGGAAAGTGCTGACGTCAGTTAAAGTGCCGGCGTCGGTCGGGGTAGTGACCGGCATCGGTCGGGGAAAGTTCTGGACAGAGTCTAGGTGAGTTGCAGAAGGTCTGGTAGAGTCGGGATAAGGTCTTGGTCAGGATCGGGACAGGGTCTGGACAGGGTCTAGTCGAAGTAAGGTCAAGTTTTGGACAGGGTCTGGGGGTTTTGGTCGAGTCTGGACAGAGTTATAGATTTGGATAGGGGGCAGAGACGTAAAGAAGGGACTCAGGGTTCAGGTCTACGGTCTGAAGATCCGGGGTGATAGAAATAGAAACAACAAACAAATAATAACCAGAAAGAAATAAAACAAACAGAAGAAATACTTACCTATCAGAAGACATGATAAAAGCCATGATTGAAGTTGTCAAAGCATTGCCATAAGTTGATCGAAGCGAATGCAAATTGGTCGAATGCTGGAGTTGGTTGATCGTCCAAGTTGATTGGTTGCAAGAGTCTGTGAATGTCAGAGTTTGAGATCGATTCATTGATTAGTTGATTGATTGATTAGCCTTTGGGATTGATCAGTGGACACTGATGAAGGCGAGGGATGGTTCTAGAGACGGTTCGATAACTGATCGGGGAATCGATTGGGAACCGAATGATAACTGAAAATGGGTAACGGTAAGGTGACCGACGTCGGCAGGATTGCCGACGTCGGCCGATAAGTGACCGACATCGGTGACGTCGGCCGGGTAACGACCGTCGTCGGTAGATGCACAATGGGGATAGAGTCTAGCTTTAGCTCTTTGCTCATTTTTACATGCTGCCAGGGTCGAGGCTAGTGGAAAAAGTGATCGGCAAGGGTTAAATAGGCGAAGAAGAATAAAATGGAGAATGACCAGGGGAGTCGACACGATTTCGGTGTCTACAATAGGATTTTGTTAAGGGAAAAAGGGTGGAAAGGATTGAGGATTAAAAGGATAGGGATTGCTCAAGGGACGAGCTCAAGTTAAATGTCAAGTGGATGAGTACTCGACTAATATTAGAATGGTCATAGATGCAAGGCATTAAGGGGCTCAGGTTCTGGTCGGCCTTCAAGAAAAGACAGACGATAAGTCCCTGATCCATACTTGTGCGTGATGATATAAGGTCCGAGCCAATTAGGAGAAAATTTGCCTCATTTACTCCATTTCATATTGGTCACATGTTGGTTCTCTTTGAGGATGAGGTCTCCGATATTAAAATCACATTCTCTCAGAGTTTTGTTATAGGCTCATTTGATGCGATTTTGATAGACATGGAGATGGTTGAGGGCAGCAAGACGACGTTCGTCGAGTAACTCAAGTTGAGCTAATCGATCTTGATGAAAGTCATCGTTAGAAAGAATGTCATGCAGAGAAATGCGAAGAGACGGGATCTGTACTTCGAGAGGTAAGACAGCCTCTGTTTCATACACTAGAGAGAATGGGGTAGCACCTGTAGAGGTTCGGATACTAGTGCGGTAAGCCCACAAAGTGAAGGGAATGTGAACGTGCCAATCCCTTCCAGTGTCGTTGACCACCTTCATGAGAATTTTAGTTAAGATTTTGTTAGAAGCCTCGGCTTGCCCATTTGCTTGTGGGTAGTAAGGTGAAGAAAAATTGAGTTTAATGCCAAAGGAGTCATAAAGTTTTTGGATAGTTTTGTTTTTAAATGACTTTTCGTTATCGGTAATGATTTTTTGAGGTACACCGAAGCGACAGATGATGTGGGTGTTGATGAAGTCGACAATCTTGTCAGCTTTTGTGGAGATGAGAGGAATAGCTTCCACCTATTTAGTGAAATAATTGGTGGTGGTGATGATGGACTGATGACGAAGAGACGAATGAGGGTTAATCTTGCCGATGAGATCTAAGCCCCATTGTGAAAAGGGCCAAAAATCTTGAGCAATTTGTAAGGCGTGTCTAGGGAGATGAAGCAAGTTAGCATGCTACTAACACTTGATGCAACGCCGAACATAATTGCTACAATTTTGATAAAGAGTGGGCCAATAATAACCCAGGCGAAGGATGCGCTTGGCAACTGAGTTACCACTGAAGTGTCCACCACAAATCCCATCATGGGCTTGTTTAACAGCATGAGAGGCTTCAGTGGAGTTTAAACAGTGAAGAAGAAGGCCGTCAAAACCTATTTTATAGAGAAGGCCTCCTAGCATGGTATAGCGAGCGGTGTGCTTGATGAAAGCCCGCCGTGCATTGCTAGAGAGGTTGGGAGGAATGATAGAATGAGCCAAGTAGTCCACAAGTTGTTTATACCATACATCTTGTGGACTAGAGTCTATGGTGTGGATGAGGTTGATGTCAGTGGAAATGTATGAAGGCAACGGCACATGATGTACCATGACATAAATTTTTGATGAGGATGATGAAGAAGGAATATGCGAGGTGAAGGAAGCCATGGTGTCAGCAAACTTATTCGTAGATCGAGGAATAGTCTGTAATAAGTAATGGTTGAAAGATGCTAGAAGGGTGTGAACACGGTGCTTGTACCTTTGTAAAATTTCATTTTTACAAAGATATCAACCATTGATTTGATTGACGACAAGTTGTGAGTCGTTGAAGATGTTGATGGTCTTGATGCTTAAAGAAAGGGCAGTTTGAAGTCCCAAAATTAAGGCTTCGTATTCGGCCATATTATTGGTACATTCAAAGTCAAGTTGGAAAGACAGGGCCATGGGCTCACCCTCATGTGGGATGAGGATGACCCCCACACCTCCACCAAGTTGACATTTAGAGCCGTCGAAGAACATCGTCATTTGGTAGAATGTGTCATCAGTCAAGAGAGTGGTGATAGATTCATTAGGAAACTCGCACTGAGAAGGTTGATTGTCGGGAAGAGGGGCATCTGCTAGTTGGTCAACGATTTTTTGCCCCTTTATAGATTTTTGCTGGACAAATTCTAAGTCAAACTTAGCAAGAAACATGAGCCAACAAGTCATACATTGGTTTTGATATGGCTTGGAATGCATGTATTTAAGAGGGTCAGTGTGAGTGATGACAAAAGTTTTGTGATTAAGAAGATAGTGACAGAGCTTGGTAGTGGTAAAGACTAATGCCAAACAGAGTTTCTCGGTATGAGTATATCGAGTTTCATAGTTGATAAGTGTTCAGCTTATGTAGTAGACCACTTGCTCCCGGTGTTGCTTGTCTGGATGCGCGATCATGGCACCTAACGAATGATTGGTTGCTGAGATGTAGAGGTAGAAGGTCTGGTCGTCTTTAGGTGGAATGAGGACTGGTGGAGAGACCAAATAGCTTTTAAGGGCTTCAAATGCCTCTTGACAGTCCTTATCCCAATTAAAGGAGACATCCTTCTTGAGGAGATGATGAAAGGATTGACAGCAGTCAGAAAGTTGTGAAATGAAGCGGCAGATGGACTGGAGCTTCCCTTGCAGACTATGAAGCTGCTTGAGATTGGTCGGAGGTGGCATCTCGAGGATAGCACAGATTTTGGTGGGATCTATCTCGATGCCACGGAGAGAAATGATGAACCCTAGGAGTTTTCTTGAGAGGACCCCAAAGACACATTTCTTGGGATTAAGGCGGACATTGTACTGAAGAAGGCAAGAGAAAATGATCTTGAGGATAGTCAAATGGTCACGATGAAGCTTAGACTGCTAAGTAGGTCATCTACATATTCCTCCATGATTTTATGGAGGAGATAGTGAAAAATGTAAGTCATGGCACGTTGATATGTGGCACCTGCATTTTTCAGACCAAAAGGCATGACCCAATAGCAGAAAGTTCCCCATGGTGTAATGAAGGTGGTTTTGTGCTAATCTTCTGGTGCAATCAAGATTTGGTTATATCCTGAAAACTCATCCATGAGTGATAACATCTCATGACCGGCCATGAGATCAACAAGTTGGTCAATATTGGGAAGAGGAAAGTCATCTTTGGGACAGGCCAGGTTGAGGTTGCGATAGTCTATGCAAATTTGGATCCCCCCAGTTGCTTTGGTAACAGGAACGATGTTTGATACCCACTACGGATAATCAATGGGTTGGATGAAAGAGACAGAGAGAAGACACTGAAGCTCCTTTTTGACAAGAAGTGCAACATGAGGATGCATTTTGCGAAGCTTTTGCCTAATAGGCTTAGCCTCTGGGTTTGTGACGATGTTATGGATGACAATGTTAGGGTCGATTCCAGGCATGTCACCGTAGGTCCAAGCAAAGGCCTTGCTATTGTTTGAAAGAAATGTGGTATAGTCGATCTACTCCTGGGCATCCAAAGACTGACTAATCTTTAAGATGTGAGGAACATCAGAAGATGGAAGGTTAATGTCAATGGTCAATTCATTTAACATAACTTGCATTTCAGAAGGGAGGGAGCACTGAATAAAAGAGTCATCAGCACCCATATAGGTAAGAATGGCATCGTCGTCTATGCAGTGAACAGTGTTAATGGTTGTCGATTCATCATCTATCATGTTGGGATAAACGAGAGGGAGAGACCTGGAAACCCCATTGAGTTGATAGGTTAGGGGTTCCAAGAGGATGGTGTTTATGCAAAAAAAACTAGGAGGGATGGAAACCACCGACTCTGTAGGTGAGGATGGAAGAATAGGCAAGTTTGGATGAGATTGGTCGATGGTGGGTTCATGGCAAAGGTTTGTGGAAGCCTCAGTGGGTTCTTGGAAACCTAATCCATATCATTTTTGGCATTATCATCATTAGGTGGTTCGATAGGCTGATGGGAGCCTTGTTCGTAGCGCCCAAAGCCAAAACCCTTCCATGCACACCTATAAAGGTAGGTATGTGCAAAGGTGGGGTTGCGAAGAAAGGAGAAATTGGATGTGAATAATTGAGGTGAGGAGGAAGGATTCCCATCAGTAGGAGCTTGATCTAGCCCCCCATAGACGAGATTGGTTCGAAGGCTAAGAGGACCATAAGGAATGACCATTCCAATCTGACAGTCATAGCTTGGACTTTGGTGAAGCTATCCATACTCTTGAGGAGTCTGAAACATGTCTAGAGTAAGTAAGTGATATTCTCCAAGCGAAAGTCTTTGGAAGATATCGTCCATGGGGTCCTTGGTTGTCGCTTGAGAAGGTGATGTGATGGCAACCGCTGTTTGCGTACTAGTTGACGCTTCTGCAGATGGAGATGATGTTTGGGTTGGTGCCTTGAGAGGAATAAGAATGTCATTTGGTCGATAGGTTGTGTTACAAGTCTTGAAAGGGGATGGGTCGGCAGGAATGACATGGACTTGTCTGTCGTGTTCAAATTTGACACAATGGTGAAGTGTTGAAGGGACGCAAGCCATGGCATGGATCCAGGGTCATCCTAATAGTATGTTATATTGGAATTCTCCCTCAATGATGTAGAAATGATAGTGGGAACTCCTCTTTGGTTGCGGAATGTGAATATGGAGGATAACAGTGCCAATAGTGTTAGCGGTGGTGTCATTAAAAGATCTAAGGATTGTGTCAGTTTTTGATACGTAATTCTTGGGAAGAGCCAATTGATCAAAGGCATGGGTAGAAATGATATTAATGCTGGCACCCCCATCAATCATAACTCACTTAATACGGGTTTGATCAATGTAGGCTGTGATGAAAAGAGTAGCGTCCTGATCTTCCAAGGTAGTGGTAGGAATTTCAGAATCATTGAAAGTGATAGAGGCGATGGGGGATAAAGAATGGACTAGGGTGGCTAGTGGTTGAGGGTCTTCAGGTTGGACCTCCACTGCCTGTAAGGCTTTGATTAGAGCTTGACGATGCTGGGGGGAGCTCTGGATAAGGTCATACAAGGTCGTCTTCATGGGTGTTTGGTGAAGTTGTTTTATCATAGAGTCTTTGATTGCCTCTGAAGAAGGGGATTGGGATGCACCTAAGATGGAAATATTGGGTTTTGGTGGTTGAGGTAATTGGACAAAAGGATAGGTCCAAGGAATAACAGCTTTTTATTTTGCCTTATCCTTTTGTGACCTAGTGGCTATGTGGATAGCATTAATTTTGAAGAGAGGAGGTGAAGGAGGTGGAGGGGTCTGCTGGTGAGATGTTGATGTGGTTGAAGAGGTTGGATGGGAAGGTGTCGAGGGTCGGTCAAGAGTGTCCTCAAGGAGAAGAGTGTCCTTTTCCATATAGCGGTGAATGACGGCCTTGAGGGCACATCAAGTCTTGGTATCGTGTCCTGGCGTACGATGGTATAAGAAAATCTTCGTGTCGTCAAACTAAGAGGGCTTGGACCCGAGAGGTTGGAAAGGCCTGATGGGTGGAAGGGTTATGTTGGAAGTTTGCAAAAGTTGGCACAATATCAAAGCATATGAACCTACTAAGGGGTCCGTGCTTGTTGATGCATGAAGATCTGGTGACTTTTGCTTAGGCGGTGTTGAAGGAGGTTTCCGTACCACCTTTTGGGTTGATGGTGTGGTGACAGGCAGAGATGACACTTTCTTCATGAGAGGTACCACCTTTTTAGGAGAGGGTAGGCTAGAGATAGGCAGAGGAAGCAAAGGAGGCAACTGGTTTTGATTAGAGGTCAGCGTGGGAAGGACTCTGGTCAGGGTCGAAGGATGGGAGCCCACAATGGAAGGTAATGGTGACGGGGGAAGAGGCATTCACTTCTGTGGTCTGGCAGTCTTCTTCAACCTGGTTGGAAGACTACTATTGGTTGAGGTCTAGTCTAAGTCCACCTTCACTTGCGGGTGAGTGAGGGTAGAGACAGGGCGAATGCCAAGTGACTTGATTGGTTTAGATGGGGTAGATGCAGGTTTAGAAGCGAGAGTCTGGTCTTTGTTGAGAGTCTTGGGAGATTCTGCCTTGGGAGGATTGGCAGCATGAGATAAGAGGGCATGGGGATGTTGAAGAGCTTTAAGACACTCCCATAATCCCTGATGCTCCACTTTCCTTAAAGGGAGAAGTTCAATTTTCTCCACTAGTCAGGAAAATGGTTGAGAAGATGTTGGATGAGGTTTGGGTCCTTGAGAGGATGTGAGTGGTTTCGGGATTGAAAATGTGTTAGGTGTGGCAGTAGTCTCAGACCTAAGGTGTGTGGGAGTTATAACTGGATTGTCATTGGTCAAAGAAGATGGAGAGTCAGGTTCTTCTCTTGGTGGAGAAGGAACTGGAGAATGTGGCTCCTCAAGTGGGTAGAGGGTAGGGATGATGGTGCCTTCCACTGTGGTAGAGGAGTAGGAAGGGTCAGGTCCTCCATAGACAGTAGGAAGGAGGATGGTGAGACCGGTGGTGCCGGTAAGGTTGATGCGTCCTCCAAGATGAGAGAGGTTGACAGAGAACTAATTGGGGAAAGAGGTTCATCCACACGTGATGGACTGATAGATGGACTAACCTCTTGAGGTTGGTCGGGGATGAAGGGCGAGACCGTATTGACTGTTCAAATGTTGTGTTCATGAGTGTTGTCAATCAAGGTCTGGACATTGTTTTGGGTCGGTGGATGATTGGGGAATGGTTGCTTGAAGATGTCGATGCCCTGATTAGGAGGTGCATTGGGATTGTCTAAGACGAGGTCACCCTTTTCAAGCATGTCTTGGATTATGTTTTTAAAGGTCTTATAGTTACCCATGTCATGACCTTTAACATGGTGGTAATTGCAAAAGTTGTTTTCCCTATACCACGCAGGGATGGCACGTGAGGGATCAAATTGTGGAGGTGGTCAGATCTGGGGGAGATTGAGAACCCCCTGTCTAACAAGTTTTTCCAGCACAGACACGTATGATTCTCTAAGAGGAGTATACTATCGTTGTACGTATCTCTGATGGAATTGGCAGGTGGCACTCTGAGATGTGGATGGCTCAGGCTGATTGGTTGAAGAGGACGAAGGTCTAATGACCACAGCATTAGCTAAAGCTTTAGACTTAGGATTGGATGATGAAGGTTTAGAAGAAGAGGAGTCATTGATCTTAGAGTTGGGATTCTTGCTCCGCAACTTGACTTTATTCTCCTCGATGGCACGTAATTCAAGTTTGTGGGCCATCGTGAAGGCTTCATCGAAGGTGCGGAAGGTCTGAACCCGTAAGGTGGAAGAAATATGTTTGGCGTAGGCTCGAGAGAAAAGTTCAATAAGTTCGGGTTGGGGTAAGGAAAAGGAGAGTTGATTGATGAGGCCTCTCCAACGAGCAACGAAGTCAGCTATGGATTCGTCCTCGAATTGGTGGATAGAATAGAGGTCCGTGATCGAGACCTTCTTGGTGATGTTGATGGAGAAGTGATCAAGAAAGAGCTGGGCCAGCTGTGTAAATGTGAAGAGGGAATGGCTGGCAAGAGAGCTGTACCAGTCAAGCGTAGCACCAGAGAGAGACATAGGAAACGTGCGTAAAATCAATGCATCATCATGGGCAATAAGGTAACAGGCATGTCTAAGTGCCTATAAGTGCTGTTGTGGGTCTTCCTTGCTTTGAAAGTGAGAAAATTTAAGAAGTTCCCATGGGCTGGGATATGGCCTGATCGAGACAGAAGGATGAATGGGCTCATTGTAAATTTGCTCGTATGAGAGAGCATTGTGTGAGCCAGAAATGGAGGTCTCTAGGCTAGACATCTTGTCCATCAGCATTTTGATGATATCTGCTGACAGATTGGCGGGTGGAGCACCCCCTAGATTATAAGGCGCTTGAAAGATATTGAGAGGGGCATATGACGTGGTTGGTTGCGTTTGTGTAGACGCAACATATGGGTAGCTAGTTATCGGGGCAGAAGTTGAAGCCAAGGGCACTTGTGTTATGGGGTTGGTAGGCACAAGTTGGATAGGGGCCGTCAAAGATGGTTGAGGAGTGACCACACTTGTTGAAGGGTAGACAGTTACTCTTGTGTTGATAGGTGCAAGAGTAGGGGGGATAGAGACCACTAGGTTTTGGAAAGGTGTAGGATTTGGTTGAGTAGTTTGAGGTTGAGGGGGTATAGGAACCCCCATGGAAGTAGGTCTAGAAGGAGAGGCTAAATTTTGAAGGTAGGACACGGTTGGGTTATTAGTCGAGGTGTTGGCTTGATTGCCTATAGGTTGAATTGTAGATACTGTTGATGTGATCATTGTCTTGACTAAGAAAGTTGGCATCCCATAGATTGGGTTGCCTAGGGAGTCCCACGTTTGGCTATGCGCGAGATAGTGCTGCAAGGCTTTGACATTGATGTCCAAGAATCATGTGAAATCTTGGTCCCCTTCTGGGACAATAGGAGTCTGGGGTGGGGTTGAGCGAGTAGGAGTTCTTTCAGTCTCTGAGTGGAACTCCATTATAGGACTGGTTATGGATGGTGAAGGCAGAAGCGGTTGTTGCCTCGCGTGGTCAAGAAGAGCCTTGGTTTGACTGTGTGTCAAAACCATTCAAGGTAAGAAAGGGTCAGGTTTTAGAAAACTGTGTTTTTTTAGTTTCAAAAACTCAGAATGGGGTTTTGACAAAAAAGGGCCGGGTTTTAAGGTTGCCATTTTGAAAAAAAAGAACTGTGATAGAGACCGACGTCGGTTGGAAAACCGATGTCAGTGAGAAATATGGCCGACGTCGATGGTAAAACCGATGCCGGTGACTGTGTTTTCCAGAAACCCAAAATACTTGAGAGTTTTTGGAAAAAAAAGAAGAAAAATGTCCTCACTAGCTCAAACAAGCAGATAAAAACAGAAAAGATGAAGAACACAAGCAGAGCCTAAGCGTTAATTCCATAGAAATAAATTATTAAGCTTGTGTGGCTTATGCCTTAAAGTGATGTTTGGGGAGGTTGGCTGTTAGAAGGGTCCTAGAAGAGGTAGTCTATGGATGGTTTCAAGTTTGTTTAGGCACTCAAAAGTCTGTGTTAGGTTTCATACTTGGCTTGGTGCTAAGGAGCAAGCTCCCCTCACTTCACGATCCCAGTGGTAAGCTAGTGTCGCTTAGCCAAAATATACTTCCCCTATAGATTAGACTCTGCCAGAGAACAGAGTGGGCTTTCCCCTTGGTGGTGAAATCCAAGTAGGATCGCTGGGACGGGTAAGGTATCCGCTGGGTGATGAAATCCTAGTCGGGCCTTGTCTCAGGTAAGTTTGATGTTTGATTTAGTGCATGTGGTTTGGTTGTGTAACATCAAGTGGACTACGATTAATTCAATATGCGGTTATTAATTACTAAGTGTGGACTAAGAAATGCAAGCAAGCAAAAATGGAATGCAATGTATTTTAAGCCCCAAGTCGAAATGTTAAGTTGGAATGAAAACAAGTTGAGAAAGGGTTGAAGAATATGATTTTTGACTAGTCTAGAAATGCAAGAAAAGAAAGAAAAGTTCTTTTTATTCCTGCTTATGATGTCTTTTAGAAGAGAAAAAAGAGGTGAAGAGGGAGAAACCTAATGCACCTAAATGAAAAAAGAAGATAAGGAACCCAAGGAAGGCCCTAAGGGTCCCACCGGGCGTGCCAGAATGTTTCTATGCTATTTTCGCTTTCTACATTCAAAGAGAGAATTAAGAAACTAAGAGAAGTGTTAGATGAGGTGTTATAGGTGATGTGTCAAAGGGGAGGATATTAATAATAAATTATTATTTTTAAATTAGTAAGTGCATGGTTTAGGAATGGGTTAGGAATGGACCAAGAGGGAGGATGACCAAGGGTTAGACACGATTTCGGTGTCTACACAAACTATCATAAATAGAATAATTCAGAATAAAATAAATATGAATATCAATTCTCTTCCTTTCAGATCTCACTAGGACATCATGTTGGTTGATTATATGAGATGAATACTCAAATCAATAAGAGGGTTGATGCATATATAAAGATTTAATATTGTCAATAAAAATTGATCAATATGTAATAAGAATTCTAGATCTAAAAAAAAACACAATTTTTAACCCTCTCCTAGAATTTTCTCCTTTTGCAAATTGTCCAGAATTCTAACAACATTTCAGCTTGGGATGGTTGAAATTGGAGCAGTGTGACACATCCAAGGATCACATAAACTTCACTCTTTATCTCTATCAAATCTCCAATGCTTTGAAAAAGACTCCTCAGGAATTTCCTACTCTGGTACCAAATGCAAGCAAGAATGAATTGCATTAATTTAATTGACAAAAGCACTACTGGAGGTGCTTATTTATATAATAAAAAGTGAGATTAAATCTCCTAATATATAGGGCATTATGACTCATAACACAACTAATCACACCTATAAAATACTTCAAGTAACCTATTTGTGTCAATAAAAGGTTAATAACAATTGAGACATTTATTATAAATAACTAGGATTAATTATTTTAACATTTCCATGATGACATCTAGGATTTCCAAGATAGCTTCATGGTCTTTTTTGAGAGGTTTGAGATTATAACAAGTCAATAGCTTGGAATCCCTTGAACCTAATTGAACATCCACCCAAGACCATTTGGGCTCCTTCTCCCTTTCATTCTTAGATTTCTTAACATTATTAGCATCTGAGATTCCACCTATGAAATGTAGATTTTTAGAGACCAAAACCGTCGCCATCCCCTCCTTCATAACACTATATAAGTTCCTCCCCTAGAATATGTTGAGAATAGAGTTACCATGAAATTTATCCTCTCAAATGTTTATAGTTGTGCCATGTCTCCAGAAATAAGAAACAAATAAACCGATGAAAATAAAAAAGCGATGAATCTTCAAGAAGGTTGCATATAAAAAAAGAATATTTTATATAATATATAATTTTTTATTTCTTTTTTTTTAAATCTTAGATTTAATCATAATTTAACTTTTAGTCTATTAATTTTTTATTTTATTTATTTATTTATATTTATATTTATTTATTGTAAGTTTTTTATTTGGTTTGATGTTATCACATGAATTGCTCGATTTCTCTGCATTTATGGACACCAGATGGGAAAGATAAGGCAACATTTCTAGTCCACCACCTCTTTTGAGCTAAATCATGTTGTAGTGGCACTTGAGCAATCTCATTTCCATGAGCATCTACAATCGCAAGTGGAGGAACCTAGGTAGCACATTCAAATTTTAGAAAATTACAATGCTAAGGAGGTTCAAATCTAGGCCCATTTGCATTGGCTCAAAGTGGTTGATAGGGTCTCTAAGAAATTATCACATGCTCAAATCCCAACATTATTCTTAGCAAATAAAAGCAATTCAAGATGCTTTCTAACACCTTAGTGAAGTATTGGAAATGATATAAGTATTCATGTAGCATTACCAACAACTAGGAGCCATCCTTTGAGTGACAAGTCCTTTCCCACTATATTTCATTATTTCCTTATAAGTTAACTGTTGATGTCTTAAAATTGCGCTTGATCTTAACCAATCAACAATGGGAAGTTTCAAGCTGTGGGATAATGCGGCTTGAAACAACCTCTAGATTTTAGAGAAGTTGGTCTCTTCTTTTGTATGGTTTTTGGGGAAAAGGGATAGGAGACTAAATAGAAATGCAAAATGCAGGAATTAAAACCTAACTGTGGTGATGCACTTGAGTGTAATCCTAATCCTAACCTGAGCACAGTGAGACTATTATAGGATTCAATTACATTTAAGAGAAGACAAGTGCATGATCAATGTAAGAGATTGAAATAACAAAAATAGAGGCTGACAACAGGGAGTTCTTTCGTTGAGACACAGAGAATGTCAACAAAGGCATAATGTTTAATCTTCTTAACAGAATCTTCCAATCACATAAGAGGCACAAAAGTTACATACAGTTATATAAACCTTTCGATTCAAGAAAATGAGACAAAAGCAAATGACATTCTTAATCACAACTACAAAAAATCTATAGCATAAACTACTTTGCCAATGACATAGACAACACCAACCAAGGCATGAAGCTCAAATTTCCTTAATTCATTCAGCCATATAAAGGGCACAGAAACATGCATGGTTACATCAGCTTTACAACTCAAGAAAATTAAGACAAGAGTAAATGATGTTACTGGTCAAGAACTTTAGCAAGTCTAAAACTATGAGAAATTCCTCCCCCCCTCTTTTTGATCTTACAATTCTACTTATATAGACTCGGATGCCTCCTTACATCGCTCTCTTTCCCATGCAATTCTACCCCATCATTTACTCACAGGGGACAAAATAGATGGTGCCTTCAATGCCTTGAGTGTATCTTGGTCTTATCAAGAAGGGCCATGCTGGAGTGGGATGGCTATTTTGACTGCGGCATGGTGATTCATGTCTAGTACCTCCCTTAGCACCTGAATTTCCTCATTCAATCACCTGCTTGGCCGCTCAACTGTCTACTCTACCTCTATTGTTAGGGGACAAATAGATGGCATCTTCAATGCTTGTAAGCCCCAAAAATATACCCAGTGCACTGTTCTATTTACCCAAAATAACTCTCGCTGAGCTTTCCCTCCATCTTTGCCGTAACAGGTAGACAGGCACTCTATTTTGTTGAAATAGAATAGGACACTTAGTCAATTCATGAAAATTCTCCCTTTTGATCTAGAAGGCACTAGAGGATGACACTTGGCCACTTTCACTTTCTTTATATTTCGTTGAGGAATGCTCCACCTTCGACACCTATCGTAGGCTGATTCCTTGATACTTTTTAGCTTTATTAAAACAAAACTCACTGCGTTCCTTACCTTATCAACTTTTAGGAAGGGATGGATGCACGTGGCAGTCTTTGTTTATTGACACTCAACACTTCTTTAGTCCTTTGAAATAATGTTTGGGACCCACTACAATCTTTATTCGTTAATTAGGCTCGAAGATGGTTTCTCATAAGTTGACACGTGGTGACTTCTACTGCTCCTAGAAAGATATGTGGCATCTTCCGCTTCTTCATCTAGGGGTATGTGGTGCCTTTCACTTTTTCTAGGGATGGAGTAGAGAGGGACTCACAGAGTGACACTTGGCAGCCTCTGCTGCACTTCAACACTTAAGCAAAATGAAATGATGCCTTTATGCATTAAATGAAAGCATTAGACCCAGGCATTGAAACAAAGTCTCTTGGTAGTTGACACATGGTGACTTCCACTGCTTCTTCAAAAAGGTAGTTCAGGGTCTTCGCAACTGCCACCTGGCGCTTTCCACTCTCTATGCTACTTTTTCCATTGAAAGTCTTTGCCAAAAGGTAGAATGAAACATGGGTGCCTCTATGAGACTTGGACGCTGACATGTGGTGCATTCTACTTAGCCATTATTAGGTACATGGCACATTCTGTGGCCTTCCCAAAAGTTACAAAATGGTGTTCAAAGGATGCCAACTGTCCAACTTTGTCTCCCAAAAATCAACACTTGGCGACTTCTGCTTGAATTTGATACTTGGGAAAAAATGAGATGAAGGAAACAAAAAGGGGAAAAAGGGATCTGCTACCAGAAGAAGACACTTGGTAGCTTCCGTTTCACTTTGACACTTAGGCAAAATGAATTGGCCCTCTACTTCAAAATTCTACCGCAATGTCCAAGATGTATTGGAACCAAAATTATAGTGCTCAAATAAAAAAAAAATTAAATATGACATAGAGTAAAAATTACTCTACAGTTACTGGTGACCTCCAAGACTTTTGAGCCTGCTCAAAAAGAACCCGACTCTCACTCAGTCAAAATTTCAAAATTATGGAACTTACAGCTTTAAAAGAGCTGTTTGGTAGATAGACCACTCATGGTTAGATAATCCTTGCTTGCTTTGTAACTCAACAAAAGCCAAATCTAGGTTAATGAGATCCTTGTGCGAAAAGGTTTGTAGGACCTAGACAGTGGCTTTCAGTCTAAACTCTAGCTAGAAAATAGGAACCATAATAGTTTTGACCTCTAGGGCTGAGGAATCATCCCACAAGATTTATAAAACTATTTGATCCCTTTGTTTGGCGAGCAACAATGGTTCAAGTTGATCAACCATCAGGACCATCTTTGCATTTGGGAATGGGGAAGGGAGGCCTAGTTGCACTAGATCTTCAATGTGGCATCTCATCTCGTCGATGCCTTCTTTCATGACATCAAGACAGTTCTTGCGACTGTTGGTCCTGGCATTGCATTTGAGCTCCTTGTTGACCCGTTTCATGGTAGCCATTCTGTTTGAGATTGCCATGGCTGCCAATGTTGCATCCATCATGCTATAGAGCTTCTCCAGTAATGAATGGGAGTCTATGACTCTCCTAGAGATCATGGCCAGAGTGTTCTGTACTAGATTCTCTACCCTTTTACACAGTTGCTGTGCATTGAGCAAGAAGGTGAAAAATGGTTTGGGCTGGACAATCTCTGAAGATATTCTCTCCCACGCTGACTCGTAGAGCTCCTTCACCAGTTGCACTACTATGACACCTCTTGGCCTATTGGTCAGCTCAATTTCCAACTGCACTGTCCTCTGTTGCTCTGCTTAGAACTAGGCTTGAAAAGTTGTAGCCTTGTTCTGTTCCTCTAGCAGCCTTTGCTGTGATTGGGTAACTTGTAGTTAAAGTCCTTTAACTCTTCCCTGCAATGTTGCATTCTCCTATCTTAGAGCTGTTGCTACATCTTTTACAAGTGCAAGCTCCATCTTTAATGAATCATTTTGGGCCTGGACTACCCATTGAGTCTGAAGGGAAACAATATCTTGTAACTGTTTCTGTAGACTAGTTATTTCATTATCTCTCCTATTTATTTCCTTGGCCAAACTATTATAGTTTACCTTTTCTTGGGCCAAATCAGCCTCCATCTTCTATATTCTTCTTGATTTCTTCAAATAATCTTCTGTGACCATAGAAGTGGATTCAGTCAGTAACTCGACTCTATCTTGGGGCTTGAACACGGACATGTCAATGGCCACTGCATTCATCGTGTAGTCTTCCAGCTACATTTGCTTACTCGGCTTGGCAACATTGGGTGACAAATGGGTCACTGTCAGCTGCTATTGGATAGGGTCAAATTGTGACCTCAAATGTGGGACTACCAGCACTTTATTCTCTTTAATCCTCTTCTTCTCCAACCAGGCTTCTCTTTCCCTCCTAGCAGCATCAACCTGTGTCTGGAAGGTGGAAGGGGATGCAATATGTCCCCCTACAAAAGGAAATCCTTATGGCAAGCCGTATTAGAGAGCCATTGGTTGGCTAGGGGTGAGTTGTAGGGGCATCTTTTTGGGGAGGGAGGGAGAGAAATGGGGTAACATTAGGTCCTGAGGCCCTGATGATGGGGTGACCCTTGGTGGTGATGACACCACACTTCTTTGTTGTTTTACGGCAACTGCAGCTTGCTCTGAAGTCTGTGGCTGGTAGCTTGGACCCGCTCCAGCCTCCTGCTCTACCCTGAGTGTTGGCACTTGGCTTGTTTCTAGGCTAGATATAGGGGATGGATCCATTCATCCCAGATTTCTTCCCACCTTTCGTCTGAGTCTATGCCTCTGAAGGCATGGGTGGTTTGGTAAATTTCTTGCCTATATTTCCAATAGGCCTCAATTTTTTCTACATCCCATCCTTTGTTCCTCAGCGTCCTTCTCAAACCAGAGGTCATCTTGACTTTGGGATCATAATCCCTCTATTTGTCATAGGTCTCCCATGGCCTATTCTGGGGCATGGGCAAATTTGTCAACTCCACATAGAGACCAGGGGTGTCTTCCGTAGGATTTTCCCTGGTCTCCCAGAAGGGGTGACTTTCATGTGCAATCCTTGCTCCAATTTTGTTTTCCCTCAACATAGAGGCTATGTAATCAGCTGGGTCATAAATCCACTTGTCCTCGACCAATAGGAACCCCAAGAAGGCCAGCTTCCTTAGTAGCATAGTTTCGGCTTCTCTAGCTTCTAGGCTTACATGGCCTACCATCTATGAGAGATTGTACATTTCCCTCTTCTTCCCAAAATTTTACTCATTATCAACCATAGACACCTACCTAGTGACTTCCAGGAATGCTAACCTAAGAGTTAAAACCTTTGGTAGCAACACTGGTTCCCCACAGAATCCATGGACCCTTATGGTCGTGTGATGGGCCCCAAAATAGAAATCACATGGGATTGGGCAACTGACCAGGAGGTTTGTGACACTTGGGAATAACCTATTTATGATAGGCTCAGGGCTAAGACAATGAAGGATAGGGGTGATGAATAGTTCCCAAAAGTCATACGTGTCACTAGTTTTTGATAAAACATGTGTCCATGCAGACACAAGGATGGTCCTTTGGGGGTCAAAAGCTGGATCATATAGGTTCAGATTCATGTAGTGGGTGAAAAGGTCAAGATTATGATGTAGGATTAGATGGAACAAGAAGGAAGAATACCTGAATATCCCTTTTGACCTGAATTGGGTAGTTGTTCCACCATTGAGAAGGTGATGTGTTTTAAGAAGTCAAGACGATACTCCTGTGTCTTGTCGACTATTTTTAGCCTGAATAGGATGGCCATTTGCTCAGCATATACAACCATGTCATCTTTCATGCCAAAGATGAGAGCCATCATCAACAGTGCATCTTAGTTGGCGGGTGTGAACTGAGTTCTTGAAGCGGGGAGTGTGGGCACTGTTGTGTCACCATCAGCCATTTGTAACTCAGACCTCAAGAACCTGGTCTGAGTGTTGATGTTCACCCACATCCTTTGCATCTTATCAATGGTGGGGAAGGTGGTAGTACCATCATATTACAGGGTAAGCATGTCCCTAATAGCTGGTGGGGTGATCTACAACATGAATGGGCCTTGCTGAATGGTGTAAGATTATGGATGGAGCAAGTCTGCACATAGTTCAATTATATCTGGGCATGGGTGCACAGCAGGGATGATGAACTGAGCTAGTTGTGAGGTCCATATCCTCATTTTGAATGTTTCATATTTCCTTGCCCTAGCTCTTTGCAGACACCTCTGGTGTGCCCCTTCTCTAAGGTTCTTGCTATTGGCTCTTTGTAGAATTGGGTCCATAATTCCATCTACATAGTCCTTTACCTTGGATGGGTCACTGGTCTGACCGACCCCTAGGGCTTTGGTTCTTGGATAGCTTCTTGGTGGTTGCACAGGAGCTACAGTGTATGATTTACTAGCTAACAACCTATTGAGGTAGCCAGGTGTCCCTGTACCTTATTATGAAGCTGATGTTCTTGTTATCTCTGTATCTCTTGTATAATAACCTGGTATGAACCTTGTGCAAGATAAAAGACACACTTGTTAAAACAAATTTCACTAGGCGCTATCAATCGCAATGAGCAGGATACTTTTGCAAGAATGCTTGAGAGTTTGTAAACTTTAAAATTTGCTAAGGGATATTTATGGGCCTATCAAGCCCAAAATAACATTAATTTTAGGTGACCATTAGCAAATCCTACTCAATCTTTGGGAAATAGTGAGGTGGACACATTATGCGGTGCAAGGTACCTTGGAGATCTTGAAAGATTTGGGGAAGCATTTATTGCGGCAAAATTTAAAGAATAAAACTTCTAAGACGTCGACTCTACGTTTAAAATGCTTATTTTTAAAGAAAAGCGAGAAAAACAATAGAAAACAAAGCAATGTAGGAATGGGAAACTACCTAACTACATTAATTACAAATCCTTATTTCCATCTAGGATCAAAAATGAACTTTCCAACGTCTTCTTTATGACAAACCAACTTGTGTTGCCATACCAGTAATTGAAACGGGTATATCTTTGATGGAATGTCCTCTACACTGGCCACACAGATTTGCCTACATTCGAATGATTCTGAGTCAAACATGCTTTCGACATCCATAAGCTCCATTTGTCTTTGAAAGCTCATCGAATACTGGTTCTTCATGTTGTCGTGTGTCATCAAGAAATCATCAACTATTTGTTCTTCACTCTATGCCTTTTGATATCCATTATCTTTTGACTTATCTTCTTTAGATTCTAGCTTTATTTCATCATCATGCTCCTTAGTGACTTCATCCTATTAGAAGGATAAATCTGAAAGCTGACATTCCTTCTGCATACTAGGCTGAGTCTCGATGCTGTCTTCTCCACATTTGGCCAATTCATAACCTTCTTGCAGGATAGTGTCATCTGTCGTAATGACTTGGTCAAGAGAGTGTCCATGTTCTTCCATATCTTCTTGCAGAATGAGAAAAAAGTTAGAAATGATCTCTTCCTCATCAGAGGTTAAGACAAAATCTTGTGACTTATCCTCTTGTTCATCAAAGGGGGGATCTATGGTGATTTCCTCCTTATCTATACTTATGGAATGCTCTTGACTAGTCATGAATTGAGCGTACTCTTCTGCATACTCAATTGCTTCCTTCAAAATATATTTTTCTTTAAAAAGGGATGAAGAAGAAGGCTGTGATGGAAAAGAAGAAGCTTCTTGAGGAAGAGTGGAAGGGCCTTGAGGGGAAAGTGAGGGTTCAGGGTCCTCTTCCCTTGCTGCTATAATAGATTCTGCATTATTGGGGAAATGATCTTGGCAGGTTTGACCTTGCTCATGGACAGGGGTGGCATATGAATGTGCAGGTTGATAGACTTGGTAAAGCTGTCTCTCATGAATGCTCAGCTTCTCTTCTAGAAATGCAATCAATCCACACACATCTAGCATCTCATATGTAAGTCCTTGCCAATTTGCCCTTTCAATGGGATCCCACTCACTTTTAATCAGATTTATTGCATCCCTTACTTGATGGATGACATGACAAGGAATTTATTGGCCATATCCCCTTCTATTGTCAAGCTCTAACACATTTTTTAAATCCCAGCAATGCTTTTTTGGAGGTGAAAATGAGGTCAGGTTGAACATGGGATGTGACATATTGGGGAGACTAGGCATAAGATTGGTATAGCTCATAACCATCTGCATCCTTGTTACTTGACATGGTTTCAGGAGAAGTTTGTTCTTGATTAAATATATAAGGAGAATAAGACTCATAGCTATGAGTAACAGAATTATACATACCAAAAGGGATTTCTTTGATGATACCAGGACTGCTTGATTGACTATTTTTTGACTCAGAGTCATTTTTGGCATTGTTAAAAACCTCCAAAGGCTAATTGACTAAAGAACACATCAAAATTTCTTCAACTCCTTGAAAGATTGGTCCCACCGAGCGTGCCAAAAACTGTTGATGGCTTAAAATTGCACTTGATCTTAACTAATCAACAATGGGAAGTTTCAAGCTATGGGATAATGCAGCTTGAAACAACCTCCAAATTTTAGAGAAGCTGGTCTCTTCTTTTGTATGGTTGTTGGGGAAAAGGGATAGGAGACTAAACAGAAATGCAAAATGCAAGAATTAAAACCTAATTATGGTGATGCGCTTGAGTGTGATCCTAATCCTAACCTGAGCATAGTGAGACTATTATAGGATTCAATTACATTTAAGAGCAAACAAGTGCATGATCAATGTAAGAGATTGAAATAACAGAAATAGAGGCTCACAATAGGGATTTCTTTCACTGAGACACAGAGAATGTCAACAAAGGCATAGTGTTCAATCTTTTTAACAGAATCTTCCAATCACATAAGAGGCACAGAAGTCACGTACAGTTATATAAACCTTCTGATTCAAGAAAATGAGACAAAAGCAAATGACATTCTTAATCACAACTACAGAAAATATACAACATAAACTACTTTGCCAATGACACAGACAACACCAACCAAGGCATGGAGCTCAAATTTCCTTAATTCATTTAGCCATATAAAGGGCACAGAAACATGCATGGTTATATCAGCTTTACAACTCAATAAAATTGAGACAAGAGCAAATTATGTTACTGGTCAAGAACTTTAGCAAGTCTAAAACTATGAGAAATTCCCCCCTCTTTTTGATCTTACAATTCTACTTATTTAGACTTGGATGCCTCTTTACATCGCTCTCTTTCCTGTGAAATTATACCCCATCATTTGCTCAGAGGGGACAAAACAGACGGCACCTTCAATGCCTCATATGTATCTTGGTCTTATCAAGAAGGGCCATGCTAGAGTGGGACAACTATTTTGACTGCGGCATGGTGATTCATGTCTAGTACCTCCCTTAGCGCCTGAATTTCCTCATTCAATCACCTGCTTGGCCGCTTAACTGTCTACTCTACCTCTGCTATTAGGGGACAAATAGATAGCATCTTCAATGCTTGCAAGCCCCAAAAATCTACCTGGTGCATTGTTCTATCTACCCAAAATAACTCTCACTGAGCTTTCCCTCCATCTTTGTCATAACAGGTAGATGAGCACTCTGTTATGTTGAAACGGAAGAGGACACTTAGTCAATTCATGAAAATTCTCCCTTTTGATCTAGAAGGCACCGGAGGATGACACTTGGCCGCTTCCGCTTTCTTTATATTTTGTTGAGGAATGCTCCACCTTTGACACCTATCACAACCTGCTTCCTCGATACTTTGCAGCGTTATTAAAACAAAACTCACTGCATTCCTTACCTTAGCGAATTTTAGGAAGGGATGGATGCACGTGGCAGTCTTTGTTTGTTGACACTCGGCGCTTCTTTAGTCCTTTGAAATAATGTCTGGGACCCACTACAATCTTTATTCATCAATTAGGCTCGAAGATGGTTTCTCAAAATCTGACACGTGGTGACTTCCGCTGCTCTTGGGAAGATACGTGGCATCTTCCACTTCTTTGTCTAGGGGTACGTGGTGCCTTCCACTTTTTCTGGGGATGGAGTAGAGAGGGACTCAGAGAGTGGCACTTGGAAACCTCCGCTGCACTTCAACACTTAAGCAAAATGAAATGATGCCTTTATGCATTGAATGAAAGCATTGGACCCAGGCATTGAAACAAAGTCTCTCAGCAGTCGACATGTGGTGACTTCTGTTGCTTCTTCAAAAAGATAGTTCAGGGTCTTTGCAACTGCCACCTGGCACTTTTCACTCTCTATGCTACTTGGTCTATTGAAAGTCTTTGCCAAAAGGTAGAATGAAACATGGGTGCCTCTATGAGACTCAGATGCTGACATGTGGTGCATTTCAATTAGCCATTATTAGGTATGTGGCACATTCCATAGCCTTCCCAAAAGTTACAAAAAGGTGTTTAGAGGATGCCAACTGTCCAGCTTCGTCTCCCAAAAATCGACACTTGGTGACTTTTGCTTGAATTTGATACTTGGGAAAAAATGAGACAAAGGAAACAAAAAGGGGAAAAAGGGATTCGCTACTGGAAGACGACACTTGGCAGCTTCCGCTGCACTTTGACACTTAGGCAAAATGAATCGGCCCTCTGCTTCAAAATTCTATCACGACGTCCAAGATGTGCAAGAACCAAAATTGCAGTGCTCGAATCAAAAAAATAAATTAAATACGACGTAGAGTAAAAATTACTCTACATTAACTCCTACTCAAAGAGTCACTTATAATAGGATGATCTCCATTCAAGACCTTCAAGAGGCTTCCATGTAAATGGCCAATGGCAAAGCTCCTTGATGTGATGCATTTCCATGTGAAATTTATAAAAAAATGTGGGACATTGTTGGGTCAGACCTATATCAAGTCTACCTGGAATATTTCAATACCCATTCTTTAGGGAGTGACATTAACAAGGGACACATTAAATTCATTCCCAAGAAGGGAGATCTTGAGTTAATTTTTAACTGGCAGCCCATCACTCTACTTAATGTTTCATACAAGATCATTGCTAAAGCACTTACGCTCCATCTTTGCCATCTCTTGCCCTTGATTGTCAACCTTAAAGAAAGAAAATCCATTCAACTCAAATACATATTATATAATATCATTGTTTTTTGGGAGGGTATGGAGTGGGCTTGAAGATCCAACCAAAAATCCATGTTCATCAAAATTTATTTTGAGAAACCTATGACTGTATTGAATGGCCCTTCATTTTGGCTATGTTGGAAGCCCTAGGGTTTGGCCATACTTTATTGAAATTGGTTCAAATGCTTTTTGTATATGTTTCAACCTTTTTTTACATCAATGGCATCAGTGTCGAACAATTTGATCTCTTCATATCCATTCGACAAGGTTCCCTATTGGCCCTTGATTTATATGTGATTGTTGCTAAGGGATTTGGATACCTTTTGGCCATTGCTTAATCCCAAGGTCTCATTTCATGAATTTATCTCCCTACTGACAAACCTTCTCAACTCCTTAATGGTCACTTCACAAATAACTCCTTTCTTACTCTTATTTAGGACGAAATTAATGTTGCTAATATTATACAATGTCTAGATACTTCTTGCCTTGCCTCTGAATCATCTATTCAATGGCAAAATACATAGTGTAATAGATAACCCTTCCTCCCTCCACCTCCTTGGGCGAGTAAATATGATTTTAAATGGCTTCGACATGATTATATAATTAAATTTATGGGTATCCCTTTTACATTTTAGGCTTCCTCTTCTATCCTTTAGAAATATGTGCTAGATTGGGTGAAGAAAAAGCTTTCTTATTTAATAACCAAGCCCCTATCCCTTGCTGGGAAATTTCAAGTGTGTTGTAAGGTGTTGGTGGCTAGTTATGTTTATTATTTTATCCTGTTGGGTTCCCTCTAAAAACTCTATTTAGAAGCTTGAAAACTTTTCAAAGATTTTTTCTGGGCTAGTTCTTCTACTGACAAAGGTTTTCACAGAATTGCCCAAGATTATTTTGTATCCCTAAGGTGGTTAGAGGGATGGGGTTGATTGACATCTCTCACTAAATCTCAACTCTTTGTGATATGGATTATACATGTCATTGAGGGGAGTGAGGCATGCAAATTTTTACTCCAACATTGTATCTTTGAACATACACATCATGGTTGTGCCACTTGGAAAGAGTTAGGATTTACTAACATTCTCACTCTCTCTGCCCCTGTGAAAATTCTTGGGTCTTTTGTGGTTAAAATTATTTGGAAATCTTGGGAAAAGATTAAGCCGTGGTTACCATGGAATAACAATGGGTTTAGATATTATCTTTCTATTAACCACCACTTCTTGTGGTGCTCTCATATCATCAAATTCTACAATGTTCCTCTTGTAGAAGTTCATTGGATTCACTCCCTAAAGTTCTTCAAAAGAGGAATTCAAACTGTGTAAGACTTATTTTGCAAACAAATTTGATTTTGGCTCCTTTGGGTGGATGCAAAATATAAATTTAAATTATGCTATGCAGATAAGGAATCATATGACGAGATCATTGATGTCAACCATGGAGATATGCTACACAAAATCTCAGTGACCTATTCTTAGCCTTGGTGGAGGGACTGAAAATGGTATGTTGACACCCCTTTTTATAATTATACCACTTGACAAATGGTTGTCCCTCATCCTCTAATGGTTGACAAGCTCAATGCTTGATTGGGTATTCATTCTTCACTATCTACTTGGGGTAGAGATTTCTAAACTATTGGGACTCCTTGTGTTGAACCTAAGCTAACTCATTTTGCTTAGCATTTTCTCCACCAAGGGCTATTGCTTAGGAGGCGTTTGGTGCAACTAGGGGTGGTCCATCCATCATGCCCATTCTATGAGCATTTGGACACTATTATGTACTTAATTTGGTGTTGTCCTAAGGCCCAAAATGCATAAAATTGGATTCATTACTTCTTCATCTCTTTTCATCTAGAGCCTTTCAGTTGGCATCTTATCCTCCTTGGAAACAATCTTAGGATGATGCTAAAGTACACCCATGCTTAGCATACTTTCAAAAAATTAAAAAAAAAAACTTAGATATGAAAAGAACACAATTCAACATTGTTTTCTAATGCTACTATTGATCCCCACTTTTTTGTTTATAACAAGTTTATGGTTATATCTAATGTTCTCTTGCAGATTCAAGTTCATACTAACAAAGTTGTTATGGAGCTCAAGCATATTTAGGGATTGCTCCATTATTGGGGTGATACCCCATGTTATGTGGCTCTTGTATCACCTTCCCATCCTAGGAATTCTTTATTGAGAGGTGATAGTGGTACTCCACAAAGAGGGCATCGATGCAACTATTCTTGTCATTACTCTCATAACCAGTGTCAAGGATATCCTCAGCACCACCATTCCCCCTCCCAATTCCTCATGGAGGGTGGGGCTCTTTGCCTCCACTTCTTCCATGCACATAAGGTTAAACCTCTTTGGCTCTTGTGAGGTAACATAAATGGAATTCTCCATCAGGGAGTTCACAAGATGGGTGGCATCCATCACATGATGACAAGTTTTCAAGGCTTGTCTTGGGAATATCCCTTCACCACTCTGATCTTGATGATATTAAGAAGGAAGGAGAACATACCACTGTCTCCCTCTACTGAGTTTTTTGCTATCGTTGCTTAGTCTGTTGGTTCCTTTTTTTAATGTTATAAATCTATTTTAAGCTTAGCCTAGTTTCTTATTTTGTTGTTTCTAAACTCTATCAAATGTGAGACTATAATGTATTCTCATACGACCTTTAAAAAAAAATGAATAGTCATATATTTATTATTTTATATGATAAAATCTATTTCATCCCCCAATAATAATAATAATAATAATAATAATGATGATGATGATCCTCTAATGGCCATTTCTGCTGGTTAAAACACGCGACGGCTTACAAGTGAAAATCATTCCAACAGAAAAATACACAACATTAGGTACTGGTACTAGGCGCTGTATTTTAAGAATGCTTGGAGCACCACAAGTTACATGCTAGGGAATTGGTAGCATCCTAGGAGTAATAAATCACAGCCGTTCATAAGGCATCAATCTCAACCAGTCTTTTAAAATAAAAAGATGACAATAATTTGCCAAAAAATGACCGTCAACTTTGGCGACAATTCATTTCCAGAATTCCTCTAAATCATTCATGTATTAATACAATTTTGAGATTCATGTATTAATACAATTAAATAAATTTATAGAATGCATAAAATCTTATAGATAAAAATGTGGATCGCTTTCATTCTTCCAACGTTACATAAATATTTATATTTTAATTAACAATGATAAATTGTAAATTAAGCATATTTGTATAAATAAAAGTTTAAATAAAATATAGTCTTTTTAATTTTTGAAATTTAAATTTAGTATATATATTTTTCAATAAGTTTATATAAATAATATCGAGATATTTTTTTAGATTTATGATAAAAGTGAAATATATGTTTGAATATAATTTTGTTTAAGATAAGTTTGATATAAAAATCATTAATAATATTATAATTAGAAGAAGATAATACTTTTGTAATGAACAATGTGAATAATATAATATATATATATATATATATATATATATATATATATATATATATATATATATATATATATATAAAGAAAGTGTAATTTTTTAAAAATTAGAATATATAAGTGCTTTCAGAAAAAATAAAAACACAGAGTTGGAAAGATTGGAGCTCTGCAATGGGGAGACGAAAATTCATCCTCCATTAATGGTGCTTCAAGCTTTCTCTTTGCAGTTTACCTTGCTTGCCTTTGTCTCTTTGGTTCCTATTGCTTCTTTTTTACTTAGAGCAAGCGCTGGTCTTTAATTTATTGTTTGTGTTTGATTTTGTATTTTTACGTGTTTGCTTTTCTTTGGGTTGCTTGGTTGTTTTTTTGATGTCTGGGTTGTGTTGTATGGCCTCAATGCATGTCCTTCCCCGACCACCCTTCCCGTTCCCTTTTGGAGAGTATTAAGGGGCATGAATTAATTGAAGTTGGGTATGGAAGCCCTCAGATCTGATGGACTTGAGCGTGTGAAGAAGGGGAAACATGGTGATTGAAATGACTTAGGTGATGATGCATGAGATGATAAGATTTTCAATAATAATATCAATTGCCTTGACATGTCTTAGGTGGAATTTGAAGCGACTAGAGCTCCAAAAAGATTTTTTAGTGAAATTTTGTGGTAGGAAGAAGTCGCAAAATACTTGAAAGGAGCTGTGTTTGTGGTATGTAGGGAAGAGCATGGTGAGCAAAAGTATAGTGAGCATCAATTTGGTAAGCTTTTTAGCCCTCCTAAGACCTTGACAATTGTTTCGAATGTTTCCATGGAATCTAACCTGCAGTAGGAGGAAACCAAGATTAAAAATGTAAGGGATTTCTTTATTTGTTTAAACAAGCACGCTCTTCCTTCTAGGATTTTTTTTATAATTGGCTAAATTCAGTTTGGGGTAAATCAATGGGCTTGTATATTAGTTTTTGACAGATGATTCAGAAATGGGTGTTCATGATTTTATTTAAAAACTCCAATATGCAACATAGGGTTATCAGTAAACCCTTGTGGAATGTTGGCCAGTCGATTTTCAAAGTTGTCTCATGGAACCCAGAATTGCACTGTAATAACCTCATTTTCAAAATTGCTCCTAGATGAGTTGATATTGAAAGAGTGCCAATTTAGCCATGGAATTTTCTTCCACAAGCTTTGAAACCCCTCAAAGAAGTATTGAGAATAGAGGATACTAGAAGATCTTTAGTGATGAAACTATCCTTAGACTGCTCTGTAACCATCAAATTGTGAGCTAACTTCTTATAGAGGTTTCATACATTTCAACATGCTTATACAGACCTATTCAGACCAATCATTCCTTTAGTGGAAACTTAAAACTCTTCCTTTGACCTATAGGCTGTGATATCATTCTTTAGCCCTGTTTCCCTTATTTATTGACCATAACTCCTTATAGGTTAGCTCAATCATGAAATTAAAACCATTTCTGGATACCCATTAAGCCCTTATATAACATACTGGAAAATCTCTTGAGGTTACTTTGTACGAAATTGTACTTTCTTCTTTAGGCCATGTTCTAATTAGCCCTCCTTTTGTGCAAAACGTCTTGTCTAGAGTAAAGTACAAACTTTATAATCCAAGAAATAATCATTACAGATACCCATTACCTTCTTACAGGAGAATTAAGCATTTTTTAGTGCACTTCTTTGGAGAAATTCACTTTTCTTATATTGGCCTATTCTCTTTTCTTCACATGCACCTAGGTTTCACTTGGCAATTGTGTTTTTCCATATTTATCCATACTGTAGCACCTTCAAACCACTTCCAACAGTTTTATAACATCTTCAAGGGTCATATTGCAAACTTTCAAGAGTTTTCAAGCATTTAAACTCATTTTGAAGGCTAGACCCTAATTCAGGATTTTCTAAAGCCTGTCACAGGCCGAGAGCATATTAATTGAGGTTGGGAGTGTTTTACCCTATTTCAAGGGTTCCAATCAATTGTATAGGGTCTGTCTTAATTCCCTACACCTTTTCCAATCATCATCCAAGTCATATCAACCTTCTATGCTTTCAAATGCTTAATATCTCAGTTGGTTTTGACTGTATATGCATGACAGTCGACAGGGTTCATGATTTTCTTCTCAAACACAATGGTCAATAGGATTTAAAGGTGATAAAAAAACATTTAAACATACTAAATGACTTCCCCATTCATATTCTCTATCAAAGATGACCTGATCAATCCATTTACTATGCAAAAACATACAACTTTCTTCTCATTGTCTATATACTGTCACCTACAGGCCGAGAACCAACAGTTGGAGTTTTAAGACATCAAAGGGGTTTCTAACGCCTGGTTTTTATTCTCTTAAGTTTATATTTGTCTTTTATACCTATCTCCATGCCATCATAGACTTCATGCAAACATTTATACGTGGATTTTACCTTGGACAGTGGGCTGTAGTTTTGGATGCCTGAATACCCTGTTTAGGCCTGTTTAGGCTTTTTATAACATTCAAAGCTCTTTAAGACCTCTTCATAACATAAGAATAGTTTTAAATTATTCCCAACATACAAAATAACTAATCATTCTCAATTTTATATAAAGAACCATCATACACATACATACACAGGCCTGTCACCAGAATTCCATAAAGAAACCATATATGAAACAAAACATTCATTCTTTCTTAGATCAAATAGAAGACTTACAATTCAATACTAGATTCATGCTCAATGTTCCATGGCTTTCAAAGCCTTGTCTGCTTCTTCACACATTCTTGATTTTACATCAAAATTTGCTCCTTCTCCATTAGCTTTAGCATCTCTTGAGTGAGGTCCTCCCTCACTATTTCTCCTCTCTATTCTTCATTCTATCTTCTTTCCTTGAATGAGAGGACCTTTCCTCTCTGTCCTTCTTCTCCTCTACATCCCTCTCATCCTTTTTCTCTTTTCTGAATCCTCTTTTTTTTTCTTTTTTCAAGAACCTCCCCTCTAACTTCTACGCCCAATTTGGGCTTAAGGCAAAACAAAATACTGTTTTTGATCTTTAACAATATACTAAGGTTGAAAATAGTTTCAACCATTTCTCCCTTATTTCCTCAACAGCCTAACAATCACTTTTTACCTTTTCACTTTTAAATTTTGACCATTACATTTACTTTCAAGGTAAAATTTTGAAATCTAATACAATTTGGAGGGAAACCCAGAATTTTAAATTTCACACTAGAATTTGAAACTATTATAGATGCTCCTGCATCATTTAGCCCACATGAATGCTAGGGTTTTAATTTCTTTAGAACCCTTGTAATTTTTTTTGGATTCCCTCAATTTTAAAATTAAGGAAAAATCCCATGCTTGTGTTCTCAGAGGATTGGGTGGATTGAATGCCTACTTTTTTGTAAAAAAGATTGCCATATTAGGAACGACTATCTTATGCTAGTTAATAAGGGTAATATACCTAACTGACAAAAAGAGAAAGAAGTCTTAAAATATGAGACTATTTTGGATAATGTACATTTTAAAAAAAATCTTTTGTTTAATAGTGTACCCTTGAAAGACAATACCTCCCTTGTTAAGGATTTAGATAAGGATGGTCCTAAGATTCAAAAAGATAGGGATCTAGAGGAATCCTCCCTTGACTCTCAAGTAGATGGCCCCCTGATGCCTTCTATTGATAGCTTGAATTCCTAACCAAACTTGATAAATTATCTCCCTGATAGCCTGGATGATGCATTCTTGAACATTAAACTCTTTTGGAGCCACCTTTTGAATAATATTTGGTTATTCTTGTTGAATCCCCCTACTTGGTACACTTCCTCTTCTAATGTCTCTCTCTAGAGCAAGATTGAAAATCTTGATAGTGAAGTTTCCTCGATGGCTATCTCCCTAGAGAAAGGGAAATTTGATATACCTGCCTCTGAGATGGATATATCAGATAGGGTTCCTTTGACACACAAGGAGTCTACAGGGGCTGAAAATTAGATGTCTAAAAGAGGAGGAAAAAGACTTAAAATATATTCAGGCTCCACCCTGGTAGAACATGCAGTTCCTAAGGAGAAAAAAAGATGGTAAAAGAGTTCTTCCATAGTAATCAAGACCCCCCTCCAAAAAAAGGACAAAGAAAATAAAGACTTGGACTACTTCACTAGATTATACAATAGTGGGGGTAAGCCCCATGGTCAATATAATTACCCTGTGTTTACCCCCTCTAGTTGTATATGCAAATTGTAAGCTGGAATGTGAGAGGGATGGAGTCCTCTGATAGAAAACCAATTGTAAGGTAGTTCAGACATTCTAGAGAAAACTTGGATTTTCTCTTTTTCAAGAAGTTAAGGTTATTGGACCCCAGCTATCCTTAGTCTTGTACTTTATCTAGCTCCATGCCCATTAGTTTTCCATGAATCATCATAGAGGGAAAGGTGGGGCCTCTATTTTGTTCAACCCTAGTTTGAATGATTACATTGTTGAATGTGGTTTCTCCCCCTATAATAGAGTTGTTTGGGTATTGCTAGAAATTCAAAATTAGACCTTTGGCCTATGTAACATTTATGCTCCTAATGACTATAGAGAGCGAGTAGATCTATGGAATTGGATAGATATAAATCTAAAAAAATTATTTAGGTCTTTGGAGGAGACTTCAATATGGTGGAAGATAAAGTGGATAAAATTGGAGGATACCACTTGACATGGAAGGGAAATAAGCTATTTTTATGGTTCAAATTCAAAAGAATGCATAGAGTTAGAGACCCTTTATAGAAAGGTAAAAGCCTAAGCTAAGGACTATGGTACACCTAGTGTAATAAATAGAGTAACAATAGAAGGAAATACTCCAAACTTGAAAAATTCTACTTGAATAAGGAGACACTCACTGCAACCCCTATAAAGGATGGTAATGTGGTGACAATCCTTCCCTTTACTATGTCCAACCACCACCCTATTAAAATGGTATTTTCATTAATTAGTAAGGGGAATAAAGACACCCAATCCTTTAAGGGGTTGTATAAATTCAATGTGTCCCATCTGGTAGATAGTGTCTATTTGGAGGGTCTTCATTATTCCTAGAACATTGGAAAAATCACATGTTATTCCAAATCCAAAATTGATCATTAAAACTCACAGATCCATTATAAATTGACCTAGATGAAGCTTGGTGATAGAGGTTCTAAGTTCTTTAGATTATTGAAATCCAAACACACAAGAATAAAGATTAATGGTATCAAATTTAATGGGCAAATTTTGTAGGATGTAGCCATCATTAAAGAAGCTTTCTTTGAGTTCTACTCCAATCTTTTCTTCTCTGATGGTTCTAGTGACTGTGTTGAATAAAATGGGGCTCTATGTGAAACCTGAATTCCTAAAAAGGTGTCACAAACTCATGCCTCTTTCCTAGATGCCTCTAGCTCGATGAAGTTAAAAACACTATTGATTCATTTAAAGATAATAAAGTGCCTAGGGTGGATGGATTCCTTACTAAATTATATAAAGCCAATAAGGATTAGATTGCTAAGGACTGTCTGGAGGTATTTAATGAGGCCATTGATGTCAGCACACTTGAATCATACATCAATAGAAGGGTAATAAATCTCATTACTAAGGATGGTAATCTATCTTCAGTAAAAGAACTGGAGACCAATTACCCTCCTTAACATCTCATATAAGATTTTGGCAAAGATCCTTGCAAGGATACTATCTTCACTTCTACCCTCTATTATCTTAGAAACTTGAACTAGATTTGTTGAAGGGAGATACATCTTGGACAATTTAATCACAATTTGGGAAGGAATGCACTAGGCTAGAGATTCAAATTTTGATGCAAGAATGATCTTGCTTGACTTTGAAAAAACATATGATAGAATTGAGTGGCCTTTCATTAAAAGAATGTTACATGCTTTTGGGTTCTAGAATATATTTTGTAGAATGGTCAATGTACTCTTCAAGGATGAGTCAGCTATCATTGAAGTAAATAGGGAATTAACAAAATCTCTTGAACTTCCATGCTCCATTAGACAAGGGTGCCCTCTTGCCCCTTCTCTCTTTATTTTTTTGGATGATGCAATACACTATCTGTTGAGATTATTGTTGGGGATCAACCAACAATTTGATTACACTTATGAAAGCAATAAACCGTGGAATTAAATCAGATAGATAAGTAACTAGAATGATAAATAGCAAAGAACAAGAGATACAAGAAACCACCCTGAAAACTTGTATTAAACTCTTTATAGAAAGAATACAATTGAAGAAACTTATTTCTTCCACGCCTCTCTCAGATGTACAGATCTCTCTCTAGATCTCTTTCCCTCAAGAGCTCTCTCTCTCAAGTACAATCAACTCCAACAACCTGTAATGATTCACCTATACAATTCTGTACTGTTCTTCAACATTCACATACAATGAACTACAATAAGCTAAGAAGATCTTTCCTACATATAGAATTGGGAAACTTGAGCATGCACTTACAACCAACAGTTAAGCCTCTTGAACAAGGGCTCTAAAAATAGTCTTACTACTAATAGAGACGCGGAATTAAGACTACAACTTAATCTCATCATGCAAACACTTAGTTCTGTCCTCAGAAATAGCTTTCTGGACGCATAGGTAACCGACGCCAGTTCCTGCCTGCTTGCCTGTGACTGACGTCGGCCGATCCTTGCCGATGCCGATGTCTCTTCAACTGCTCCTGACCGACGTCGATCGATCCTGACCGATGCCGGTGACTGTGTAAACCTACAACTTTGGTAATGCACTCCTTGGCGAAGCTTTTAGGCTCCACACCTTAACAATCTCCCACTTGGAGATAAACAGCTGCACCAGTACCTGTACAGCAACATCTTCTAGCTCCTCCATCTTCAACTCAATCATGAAGACCAACAGAAGTTGAATGAAGATTCAACTTCTCCTTTGTAACCGTCTTGGTTAACATATCAGCAGGATTCCTATCTATATGGATCTTCTCCAGCTTCAACTCACCATCCTCCAATACATGTCTTATGTAGTGGTACCTAAGCTGTATATGCTTTGTTCTTGAATGAAAGGCTGAATTCTTAGCCAAATGAATGGCACTCTGACTATCACTGTATAGTCTGCAACTCTCTTGCTCCTTTCCAAGCTCTTCCATGAACTGTGTCATCCATATCATCTCTTTGCTAGCCTCTGTGGCTGTAATATACTCTGCTTCTGTAGTTGACAAGGCAACAACCTTCTGCAACTTTGATATCCAGCTAACTGCCATTCCACCAACAGTGAAAACATATCTTGTGGTGCTCCTCCTGCCATCCAAATCACCTACCATATCTGAATCTACATAACCATGTAGAGAAGTATCTAAACCTCCATAGCACAAATGCCTACTGCTGGTTCCTCTCAGATATCTAAGGATCCACTGAACTACTTTCCAGTGTTTCTTTCCTGGATTGGCCATATACTTACTTACAACTCCCACTGCTTGGGCAATATCCGGTCTAGTACGCACCATTGCATACATTAAACTCCCTACTGCGGAAGAATATGGAACTTTACTCATGTACTCTACCTCATCATGTGAATTAGGACATTATTCTTTACTCAACTTAAAATGTCCAGCCAAAGGTGTGCTTACCAGTTTGGCATCCTGCATATTGAACCATTTCAACACCTTGTTCACATAATCCTCTTGAGACAAAATCAGCCTGTGATTTTTCCTATCTCTCTTAATGCTCATGCCAAGGATTTTCTTTACTGCTCCCAAATCCTTCATGGCAAACGTTTGAGATAATTTCACCTTAAGCTCAGAGATATCCTGCATGTGTGATCCTGCAACCAGCATATCATCTACATACAACAATAGAATAATATATCTACCATTATCTAATTTCTTAAAATACACACAATGGTCAGATTGACACCTACTTTAGCCATGCTCAGTCATAAACCTGTCAAATCTCAAATACCACTGTCTAGGAGCTTGCTTGAGGCCATACAAGCTTTTCTTCAATCTGCACACTAACTTCTCCTTACCTTTGACCTCAAATCCTTTCGGCTATTCCATATATATTTCCTCATCCAAATCTCCATGAAGAAACGCTGTCTTAACATCTAGCTACTCAAGATGCAAATCCTCAATAACAACCAAAGACAATACAACCTATATAGAATTCATTTTAACAACAGGAGAAAAAATCTCACCAAAATCAATACCTGGCTTTTGTGCAAATCCTTTCACTACCAACCTGGCCTTATATCTCATCTGTCCATTCTCACCTTCTTTCAACCTATAGGTCCATCTGTTCTTCAGTGTCCTCTTACCAGCTGGCAACTCAACCAAATCCCATGTTTGGTTCTCTCTCAAGGACTCCATCTCCTCAACCATGCCATGCTCCCAGTGACTCTTGGACTCCACCTATAATGCTTCTTTAAAACTCTCTGGTTCTCCACCATCAGTTAGAAATAAATAGAATAATGAAGGGGAATATCTAATTGGAGGCTTACTTACCCTTTCTGACCTCCTGATGGGTGTCTGAGACTCGTTCACAACACACTGTCCACCCAAATTCTCTGACAGTGACCGACCTCGGTCACTTCTAGGCCTATTACTGGCCGACGCCAGTTCTTCCTGATTGACGTCGGTGCCTGTCCTGCTGATGTCGATCCTTGTATTGCCGACATCAGTTTCTGTTCTGCTGATGTCGGTCTCTGTGTTTTCCTGCAAGTGATTATTTCTTTTTCTCGCGAGCTCATTTTGGACCATCACTTCGTCTAATTCACCATTGCTCTACCCAGATTGATTCAACTTCTTCAGCTGATCACTATACATCACTTTTTCATTGAAAAAAACATCACGGCTCCTAATTATCTTGTTAGTTCCTAGATTCCAAAATCTAAAACCGAAATCATCTAAGCCATATCTAATAAACGTGCACCTCATAGACTTAGCATCCAGCTTCTTTCTATTTTTCTTATCAACGTGCACAAAGGCTTCACAACCAAAAACTTTGAGATATGAGAGATCTACCTTTTTACCTGTCCATGCCTCTTCTGGAATTCCACCATCTAGCACTATAGAGGGTCCTCTGTTAATTAGGTACACTGCAGTGTCAACAGCTTCTGCCCAAAAATCTAAGGGCAAACCAACATGCAATCTCATACACCTTACATGCTCCATAATTGTTTTGTTCATCCTTTCAGCAATTCCATTCTGTTGAGGTGTCCTTGGAACCGTCCTTTGCCTGTGGATTCCATGCATATAACAATAATCTCTAAACTTATAGCTGCAAAACTCACCACCATTGTCAGATCTCAAGCACTTCAATCTTCTCCCTATTTCATTCTCAACCATAGCTTTCCAAATCTTAAAAGTCTCAAATACATCAGATTTCTTCTTAATACAATAGATCCATACCTTTCTTGTAGCATCATCTATGAACGTAACATAGTACTGTGATCCTCCAATAGAATCTACCTGAGCTGGTCCCCACACGTCTGTGTGAACAAGCTGTAACTTATGCTTCTTCTTTGTTGACCCAGTCTTGAGAAAACTCACCCTCTTCTATTTATTAAATACACAATGCTCACAAAATTCCAGATCTATGTTTTTCAAATCTGAAAGCTTACCTCTTGACTTAAGAATTGACATCCCCTTCTCACTCATGTGGCCAAGCCTTGAGTGCCACAATTTAGCATCCACATCTGAAGTAGATAATACAGAAGGAGAAAAAATAGTAACACAATTACATAAATAGAGAGTACCTACTCTCTTACCTCTAGCCATTACAAGTGCACCCTTGGTCACCTTCCAAGATTCAGCTGTGAGAGTTACTGTACAACCCTCATCCCCTTACTTTCCTGCAGAAATCAAATTCCTCTTCAAGCTAGGAACATGCATAACATCTCTCAACACCCATGTGTTGCCATTCTGCATTCTCAGTTGCACTTTTCCTTTGCCAATTATTTTACAAGGCTCATCATCGCCTAAGTACACTATTCCAAAATCTCCATGGATATAGTCACTAAAATATTCTCTATTAGGGGTAGCATGAAAAGATGCACCAGAATCTAAAACCCAAGATTCTATATTATTATGCAAAGAGAATATTAAAGCATCTTGTGCAATACCTGCAACCTTTGCTTCTTCTTTTCCTTCGTGTTGATTGTCCTCCTTAGGCTTTGACCAACAATCTCTGCTTATGTGCCCCATCTTTCCACAATTCCAGCATTGTGGCTTCCTGCCATTTCTGGATTTGGATCTACCTCTCACCTTCGACTTAGATCTTGATCTCCTCTTGCTCTTCTCTTTTTGCCTTCCCCTGCTCTCAAAACTTAAAGCATTCCTTGATGTTTCCTCTGTGCTTTTCCTACAAATTTCCTCATTCAAGATCACATTAACAACATCCTCTACTTTTAAAATATTTGAGGCAGATGCAGTATTACTAACTGCCATTACTAAGCTATGCCAGATTTCAGGCAAAGAACATAATATTAAAAGAGCTTTAATTTCATCATCAAACACAATATTTACTGAACTTAATTGATTAACAATTCCATGGAAATCATTTAGGTGATTTGATACAGATCCACCTTCTTGCATATGCAAATTAAATAACTGCTTCATAAGATATACCTTATTAGAAGCTGAGGGTTTTTCATACAAATTTGCTAAAGTAGTCATCAACTCTACCATTGTTTTTGCCTGTGATAAATTAGATATCACAGTAGATGCTAGACTCAGTCTTATAGACCCCAGAGCCTTTCTATCAAGAACTTCCCATTCTTCATCATCCATGTCTGTGGGCTTCTTTGCAATCCCACCTAATGGTAAGTATAGATCTTTCTGATACAGATAATCCTCTATCTGCATTCTCCAATGTTGATAATTTTTGCCATTGAACTTCTCCATTCTCAGTTTACTTTTTTCTACCATTACTTTTCCCACTCAAACAAAAATCCCTGCAGAAACCCCTATGAGTAACCTGTAATCAATACACACTACACAGATCTAAACTACCTGTTAGTGAACCTGAGCTCTGATACCACTTGTGGATATCAAGCTCTAAACCTACAATCAAGCTCTGATACCACTTATTGGGGATCAACCAACAATTTGATTACACTTATGAAAGCAATAAACCGTAGAATTAAATCAGATAGATAAGTAACTAGAATGATAAATAGCAAAGAACAAGAGATACAAGAAACCACCCTGAGAACTTGTATTAAACTCTTTACAGAAGGAATATAATTGAAGAAACTTCTTTCTTCCACACCTCTCTCAGATGTATAGATCTCTCTCTAGATCTCTTTCCCTCAAGAGCTCTCTCTCAAGTACAATCAACTCCAACAACCTAGAATGATTCACCTATACAATTCTGTACTGTTCTTCAACATTCACATACAATGAACTACAATAAGCTAAGAAGATCTTTCCTACATATAGAATTAGGAAACTTGAGCATACACTTACAACCAACAATTAAGCCTCTTGAACAAGGGCTCTAAAAATAGTCCTACTAATAATAGAGACGTGAACTTAAGACTACAACTTAATCTCATCATGCAAACACTCGGTTCTGTCCTCGAAAATAGCTTTCTGGACGCATAGGTAATCGACGTCGGTTCCTGCCTGCTTTCCTGTGACCGATGTCGGTCGATCCCTACCGACGTTGGTGTCTCTTCAACTACTCCTGATCGACGTCGGTCGATCCTGACCGACGCCGGTGACTGTGTAAACCTGTAACTTTGGTAATGCACTCCTTGGTGAAGCTTTTAGGCTCCACACCTTAACAATTATCTAACATTGGGCCTCTAGTTAAAGGTATATCACTCCCAAATAATTATGCCCTTATTGATGTTATGTTTATTGATGACACATCAATCTTTGTTACCTTGGATCAAAACAACCTAGCTCAGGTTGTGGCTAGACTAGATATTTACTACTTTGCTCTAGCTCTAAAGTGGTAATGCATAAATCACACACGTTGGATTGGTAAGAATAACCTCCTATCTAGATGTCAAACTTTGGATAGACTTGGAAAGGGCCAAATGAAATGGTTAGGTACCTAGGTATTCCATTTACCCTCACACCCTCTTTCAAAATTATGTGGGAATGGATCTTCAATAAAATTAATAAGAAAATTATGAAATGGCAAGACATTTGTTGTCCTTAGCATGAAGGATTCAAGTCTATCATAAAGTTATCTCATCATTAAATATCTATTATGCCTCCTATTAGGCCTTTGTAATATCTTAGATCAACATGCTCCATAGGATCATAAGAGACTTTTATCATCTGATGGGAAAGGGGGTAAAAAAAGGCATGCAGTTTTATGGAAAATTTGCTCAAAACCTAAAAATATTGGAGGCCTAGGGCTAAATGACATTTGGTTGTAGGGTATAACACTGGTGGTTAAGTGGATAATCTGGAATTACATTGGAAATGAGCCTTGGATATCCCTAGTTAGGAATAATATTTTGAGAGGTTTTCCTAAAGGAAATCTAGGTTGGAAAGGTTTGAATATTGTCAATCTTCTCATTGGGCCCTTCATGGTCAAAGTGGCTAGATCTCCTATATTTACTTTTATTTGGTCAGCCTGAGATGCTTCCAAGCCCTTCATTATTTCTAAACATGTTTTCAATTGGTTTGGGACAACATGTCAGGGGTATAGATCACTTTGGTAGAATTTGGCTATCAATAAGAGACTGTTTGCCCTCACCAAGGGTTGCTCTACCTTTGATTGGTAATCTAAGGGGTTGAGGAGTTTTAAGGATCTCTATTCCCATACGAGATGGTCTTCTTAGTTAGATCTCAAATCTATATTTCAAATTCCTAACTCTCAACTAAGAACATTCACCTTGATCCAAATGGCTCGTAAAGAAAAAAAATGTGGTTTTCATGGAAGAAAAGGGTGAGTTCTGGGATAGTGTGAAGTAAAAGAAAGGCCCCCCTCTACTTGAGTCTACTTCTCAAATGATTTACAATAATCTCCCCTTCTCTAGTGTCCCCTACCTCACCCTCAATCGTATCTGCTCTGTGTGTGATCCCCTACCTTCATGGTCCTTTAGGTTTGATTTGATTTGGGCCTCTTATCTTGAACCTAAGAAATCTTGTTTTCATTGGTTTGGTCTTGAGAATTTATGGTCTTATTATCCTTTTTATTCTTTTTGTAGTGAAATTGAAATGGTTGAGCATGTTTTTTTCTCTTGCCCATATGCTGCTAAGATATGGAATTATTGTCTTAAATATTGGAGTGTGGTTTTCGATTGTGAGATTGGTTGGCTTAACATTGTCTTTGGTTATGCATGTCCTAAGATAAAAGTGCATCCTTTATTTCATAATTTTTTTCTTATGTTTTCTACTAAAATTTTATGGTTTTTATGGAAGCAAAGAAAACTTGAGGTTTTCCAAGAGAAGGCTAGATTGCTTACTAACTTCATAGTTGAAATCATCCTCCATATTTTGTCTTTTTAGATATTCCTACAATTAAAAGTGCCTTAGGACCAACTTGATTAATTTCTCAGAATAGAACTCCTCAAAGTCACCTTGAAATTCCTACTTGATTCTATGGGATACCCCAAACTGAGCCCCCATCATGATTGGGTAGTGAGTCACAAGACAGTAGTCAAAGTTAAAATTTTAGAATATGAGTGGGACTATATAAAAGACACATATTTGACCAAGCTAAACACTTGGTATAGGAATGGATTACTCCATCTGAATCTAATTAAAATGGGATTGATAGTTGGCTGGCTATGAATAAAAATATGCTAAAGGATGTGTGTAATGATGAGCAGGGAGGCTACATAATTAAAGAAGCCCATGATACATTTACACTATTTGATCTAAATGTGTTCCTAAATTGGGTGATGAGATTGTAGAGTCAATGCCTTCTTCTTAGTTATTAGCTCCAGTGACTTATAATCAGGGTCCACAAGAGGAAGTGTTGAAGAAGATTGATGATAGTATCAACATTTTCTTTTGAAAGTTAGAAAAATTTATTGAAAGAGGAGGCTTAGCAAAGGTTAAGGATGTCTTGGAATATGTTAAAAATAACAACATGAAAGGACTATTGGAAAAAGTGGATCACCATCTTGCTCAGATGGCTTCTAGATAGATGTGATTGGGACCTGGTGGTTGTAAAAAAAATTTAGAGGGACCTGATTTTGTTGATTAAGATGATGAATGTGATGTTGAATGCACTGCTACTAATAGGGCACATGACCTATAGGCTTGACTCCACCACATTTAGGGTGGTTGCTCTTTATTATATTTATTTTTTGATGTTATTGTTGCTTTTGTGATACTTTTGATACTATTATTTTTTTTGGGTTGCCTATATGGAGCCATTTTTATATTGTACATTCAATTATTATGCTTGCTGATGGGGGATGCCCTATAGTATGATATGTCTTATCTGGAATCTTTGTAAATGTTTTTGGCATCTCAGATGCCTATATTAGTAATCGATCTAAAATATATAAAAAATTAGAATATATATTATGTAATACACACACACACACACACACACACACACACACACACACACACACACACACACACACACACACACACACACACACACACACACACACACACACACACACACACACACACACACACACACACACACACACACACACACACACACACACACCATTTATTTTAAATTGTTATTTGGTGGGTTTGATATTATAATTTTATTTTACTTTGTATATAGATATTCAAATTTGGATGACTTAAAAATTAAATATAGTTTTAAAATATGATTTTAAAAAAAAGTTATAAATATAATAGTAATTTTTTATTAGATCATATATATTTTTTAAAAATAAAATTTTATTATATATATTTTAATATTGAGATATCATTAATAAAAGACTAAACACCTGAAGGTGAAAATTATTAGTTCTGCCTTATGAGCAGATGAATGTCAAGTTATACATCAATAGTCAATAGTACTTGATATAGCAATATAAAAAAGCCTCACATAAGAGGCACTAACACAAAGGAAACACAATCATATATATATATATATATATATATATATATATATATATATATATATATATATATATATATATATATATATATATATATATATATATATATATCCCATGAAAAGCCCAAAAATGTCAAGCATCTGGTGCTTTCCTATTAGTAGCACCAATAGAAATAAAATTAGGGCCCCACTGATTAGGAAACTCAGGTCCCTTCTATAAAGTCTCATTCAAATCATTTTTTGGTAGATAGTAGTGGTATGGGTCCAAAATTGTTTTCCTTAACAAATTTTACCACATCAACAGCCTCTTGAATACCCCTAATATTGAAAAATCTTTCCAAATTGTTCGTAAAAAAATTTAAATTCTTGTGTGTGCCTATAAGTCTATTTTTATGCACTATCATTAGGCTGAGAGAGCACAAGACCTTCCACAGACAAAATCTAAGGAGAACTAGCATTAAACATTACAATAATAGTATCCAAATCTATAGAATCATCCTTATCAAGGATATTATTGGAAATGTTATTTTGTACAATTAGGCTAGGACTTTTACTATAAACCATTAAATCCTTGGTCGAGTTAGCCTATCTTTATGTGTCATTTTTATTAGAATCCGAGGAGTTAAACTAGGAGTGGATAAATCTTAGCTTGATCAAAGTATGAATATTTAATGCAAGTCCACTCATATTTAGAAAGAAGCACCTCTGCAGTAGTAGAATGTGAGATACCCTAGTTAGAGATTTGGATATCTAGTAGAATCAATTAAAAACTATGAAGACACTTTTAACAGAGCTATCTTTAATAAAATTTCAAGCTAGCTCTATGGAATTTTGAGCTAGAGATATATTAACATATCAACAAACTTGATAATGAATTCAATTGAGAAGTTAGTAAGAACCTTATCATTAGCTTAAAAAATGTCTAAGATTTTTTGCTTCTATAAAAACACAAAGAATTTTAGTAGAAAAAAAATCCAAAATTTATGGAAAAAAGGGTGAACTTTATTTTAGAATAGGCATAGCCAAAATCTATATTAAACTAGGTAATATCACACCCAAAGACAATGGACCAACTTTGTAGATAACATTTCCAAATTTTATCTACATATTGACATATAAAAAAGATGTGTTCAATGGACTCAACATCACTACACATGAAATAAAGGGGAGAAATAATCACATTTAGCAAGAACATCACCCATAACCGACTTATTATATAACAACAACCATTTAAAACAAGATTTTTGAGGTTCTAAATAAGAAGCCTAAATAATATTAAATCTAAAAGTCTAACTATTGAGAGGATCACAAACATTCCAAACATAGTTTAGGGTAAGATAAGGAGGATTAGGGAAAGAAATATTATTGTATAGCATTCTTATGGAGAAATCATGGAGATGAGGCCCTTTGATCGATTTGACACTATCCCAAAACTCATTTTCATTTTTCAAAAGAGTCACTAGATTATTGCCCTTGAGTGATTTACTCAACATCTAGAATATGTCCTATGTTCAATTGTAGTAATATGATATATGTGTTTAATAAGACTCCAAGAGGCCCAACCATTACCAGCAAAGAGGTATTTGAAATACCACATGCATTTCTTATGCCATTCCAAGGTAGAACACCCTATGGTAAGAGCAAGAGACTGATTGTTGAGGGAGAGGTTACACCAAATGGATCTATACCCTTGACAACAAGTACACACCCAAATAAAAACATGTTTGGTAGTAACAAGGTGTTTCATCAACTCCCAATCTTTTGAAATAGAATAGGATATAGGCAATCTAACAACTTTAAAAGAATAAGGGTGAAGAAGAATGTCAATAATATGAAGACATTTCCAACCTGACTTGCCTTTAGGGAAACTTCTCAGAATATTGTTTTTGAGGTCATCACCTTTCAAGGATCATCACCCTTGAAAGCCTTAATAATCCACTTAACAACTAAGGTAATACCTTGAATATTCATGTATTTTAGACCAAACCCACCAATATCCCTAGGCTTGAAACATAACTTCCAAGCAATAACATGCCTTTTCCTATTCCCTTTATCATTAGACCAAATAAAATATGTGATAATCTTGTGAATAATATTAATCTGGGTTTTATTGAAGAGCCAATAATAAGCATATTAAATATTATAGGAAGAGAGGATTTTTTGATAGACCTGGATTAATTGTGTGTGAGAGAGAGAAGATGGCCATGCCAATTTTTAATTTTCTTATTAATTTTAGTGTAGACCCACTCCCACATCTTCTATAGATAAATAACAAGGGAAAAGGGAATACTCAAATGTCTAACCATCTGATACGGGTCCTTCCAATCCCAGCCAAACTTTAAGAGCCAGTTTGGCTGGTGCTCACTGTAACTAATCATACAAGACTTATGCATAACAACTTTAGATCTTAAAGCTAAGAAATATATTTTTAGTCTGATTTCCGCTTGAATCAAATTATCCTTTAATAGGGTAATAAACAACATTTAGTCATCAATAAATAGAACATCAATCATTTCCAAAAAATTAACAGGAGGCCAACCTCAACAGTTCTAAGCAAGTACTGTAAAACATTAAAAACCATAATAAAAAGAAAAGGAACAAGAGGACATCCTTGTCTAATATATATTTTAAAAATAAGAGAGTCTGTGGTTTCTCCATTAACCTCAATACTAATTGAGGCATCTTTGGAAACCATAGTGATTATTCTATAGAACCTCTCCTGATATCCAAAAGCTCTAAACACTCTTTTAATAAAGGACCATTCAATTTTGTCATAAGCTTTTTCAAAGTCAATAAGAATCATCCCAGTATCGTGTTGAGAGTAATTATCCCAATACATACCCTCCTAACTTGTAATGAGGTTATCAAATATATATCTTCCTTCCAAAAACCCTGTCTGAGTCATAGAAACAATTGAGGGTAGTAGGGATGAAACTCTTTTTGCCAAAATTTTATAAGAAACATTGAAAAAAGTAATAGGCCTCCAATTTTTTACCAAGGAGAGATCATCCTCCTTCGGTATGAGATTAATTACCCTTTTTTTAATCTCTAAACCTGGGGAGCCAACAATAATTGCTTGTATGTAGACATTTAATCACTCTGAGGCAATCCAATCCATATTATATTTGTAGAATTATGTATAAAAATAATTAATATATGGGACCCTATCAACCTTCAATGGATTGATATCTCTTTTGAATTCATCCAAAGATATTTCACTATCCATGAAAATAGTATGGATGGAAGAGATATTTTTTGGAGTGATATTTTAACATAGAACTCTACTTTTTTCAATCTATTCATTCGACTCATCAACCAAAAAAACTTGGAGAAAGAATTGGAAAATGCCTCTATAATCAATTTAAATTCAACCAAAATCTTATCATCTACCTTGATTTGAAATATCCTCTACCTTTGATGCTTAATCTTCAAAAAATAGAAAAAAACTTGGAGCCTTTATCTCTAAGCTTATCCAATTAATCCTAGATCAAATCTGGGAACCTCTACCGGAATAAATTTTATGTTTCCGAATCTAATGCTTAACATTAGAAAGGGTATCAAGTAGGGACGAGTTATTCAGATCATTTTTCATAGCAAATTATGCTTGAATAAGTTGTTCCTAAGCAATTCTAAAGGAATTCCTTTTCTTCTTAGCTTTTAAATGTCCAAAAGATCTTACAAAATTTTTAGTCAAATCTATAGAGTTATTTTAGTTATCAATTTTAGACTCAGAGTCATAATAAAATTTACCAATGTTCCATGTAGAATGGATACTATCCTTACAATCCTTGTCTTCAATATTAGAAACATTGAAGTTATACAAACCTTTCATGGTATATTTATCACCCTTTTCATCATCTCTAAGGTAAAATATAAGTTCAATAGGATGATGGTTAGAGATAGTGAAAGGAATAACATTAAAAACATTACCATCTCCTTCCAAATAGGTATCAAAGGAATCTTTATAGGTAGAATCTGTCAAGTCTAGAATAGAGCCTTCTAGAGTTGGCTTGATTATTACACCAAGTATACCAAATACCTTTACTCTATAATTTACCTTTGTTATGGGGATTATCCACTTTATGAAATATCTTAAATTTATACCAAAAAAGCTCATTACCTTTCCATTGAATGAGGGTCACCACCAAGTTTGTCCTCTCTCTCCTTAATCATATTAAAATCCCCACCAAAACCCAATTCATGTCTTTCAAATTAGTAACAAGCCAGTTCCAAAGCTTTATTCTTTCCCTTTAATCATTATAGGCATATACATTAATCATTATAAATAATTGTATCTCCTTATAAAAAATAACCTAGACCACCTGATTTCATGGATAAGTGCCATACTCAACAATATATTCCCCTCAAAGTGGATTGTTAGAATCAATGCACCACCTTTACCTCTAAAATGATTAGTGGAAAAGTGAACATAGTTAGGCCAGATAAAACCTAAGATAGAAGAAAGAGTAGACCTAGTAGCTTTAACCTCTCAAAGAAAATTAAAATCAAGCTTTGATCTATAACTTATAAACTATCTAACAATAAGTTTTCTATCTGGGGATTCTATCCCCCTAACATTCCAACTGATAATATGCATAACCACCAATATAATTACTTAGCTGAATTAGGGTATTTATCTCTACCCCTTATTTTGGTAAAATATTTTAAAACATTTAGGAACCTTATTCTCCTTATTCCTCTTTTTACTACTACCATCTCCACCTCTTATAATTCCTTCTTTAACTTTTTTTCAACAATAACAGGAGCAAGTTATTTGTGGGGAATTCACCAAAGGGATAATTTTAAGTAATTTAACGAACCCTTTATATGCCCAAATTTCACTAGTATTAGGATTACCATTATCCACAAGAATAGAGTCAAACAAGATTTCCTTACCGGGGATAGGATCATTCAAAGTGGAGAACTATTCAAACAAGTTTTCAAGAGAAAGTTCAACATTATTGCCAAGGACAAAATCTACGCTATTCCCATGTTCAACACTAGGGCCCACAAAGTCATTAGAGGTTCTCCATTTATAAATGGGAACAACATCAACCATGACTTCATCATAAAGATGTTGAAAATTTAGGGCTACAAGAGGTAGTAGGGTCTGAACCAATGGTTCAATCTAGTTAACCTCCTCCAAAACAATAGGTAAGTAGCATATTCAGGAGTGGAAACATCAATTAGAGGTAACCCCCTAATTATATTTGAGTGAGGGACCTATTCAATTACATTAGAATTATACATCCATCTATTCTAGGGCACCCACCAAGGGTTATTCTACATTCAATGATTTCATAATTAAACTTGGGGTTATCAGTAATTTCTAAATCATCCATTTGAGGAGGGAGAGGATTATATAGATCATATTTGCTATTGAGCTTTGGGCCTCTTTAAGATTCTTTATCAAAGATTTTATTAAAGGATACTAAAGGGCAATTTTTCCTTATATGTCCATATATTTTTTATAAAAACCAAGTATTAAGTCCTCCCAACCCTTTAATAGGACAAATACAAGATCTCCCATTAATATAAAAAATAAAGGTTTCTAGAAAAACTTCCATGGGGTTCAGAGAGATTATAACCCTATCATTAATGTGGGCCAAAGAACATCTGGCATCCTATGGGTTTAAGGGATTGAAAATGAAAATTACATAGTTGAAGAGGAATGTTTTCAATATCTACCCATCTTAGGGCCACTTTAAAAATCAAATCTTGATAGTCTAAATTGGGGTTCCGAGGGATAAATTTAAACATAGTTGGTATCAAATTCCATAAAGGTTTATTAATAACTCTTCTATGCATATTTAAATTTCTGAAAAGAAACATGAAACCCCCTTTTGGGAACATTCTGTAGAAACTAACATATATTATCATTTTCTTACCCCAAACTGAATAAAGTCAATTATGAAAAAAATCCTTGAAGGAAGGGAATTCCTATTCAAACAAATAGCAAAGACCCCAATATTTTTCTACTGAGATTCTTACCTATGCAAATCTTGTTCCATGGATGAATTGGGAAGTAAAAAAATGGTTTTACTAGATCTAGGGCACTTACCATCTTGTCCCTCATTGCTTCCTCTTGGTCTATCCTTATACAGGTTGCTTGGGTCAATAATGAATCCTACACCTTTTGTATGTTTGGTATACTCTTCCTGTCAAACAACTTCATTAAACAACTTCTTTTGGTCACCACTTTTCTCTCTACCCTTGTCAACACTAACTTTTGGACCGCTCGACTCAGGGTATTTTTATCCAAAACTGAAGGGTAACCATTTCCATTAATGCTTTCATCAAATTGAATCCCCACATGATTCAAAACACTTAAGCCATGTGCCTCAATAAACCATGACAATTAAATGCATTCACTAATATCCACTACAATTACACATGAGGAGGGAGCTGAGGAGGGGGAACACAAAACAAAAAAACTAGATAGTAAATACAACCTTTATACCTAGCAAAAATTAAAAATATTCAACATACAAGAATAAAAGACCTAGATGAACAACACAACTACAAATCACCTTGGACCATTAAAAGACAAACAACCATACAAGCACCAATAAGACAAAGGGAACCAAGAGAGATAAAAGCAAACGTGGAGAACCATCAATAAAGAGTAATTATTCATCCCCTCATTATAGAGCTTCACTTTATTTTTCTTATCTATTATATTTATTATTAAAAATTTAATGTAAATATAATAAAATATTAATTCGTTGTAAAAAAAACATCTAAATTTAATATTATCATGTGTGTATAATATAGACAAATTATATATAGAAGTTTACAAAGAAATGTTAAATTGGGAAAACATAAATTGTGAAATTCTACATATATATAAATATAAGAAAAGTTTCATAGAAAAAGTTCTAAGGAAATATTAAATTGGGAGAATATTAATTGTGAAATTATTTATATATATATATATATATATATATATATATATATATATATATATATATATATAAAATTATATATATATATATATATATATATATATATATATATATATATATATATATAATTATTATGACAATGAATCATAGATTCTACCAAGAAATTTTATGTAGTAATTTATTTTATCCTTAAAAACTCATGAAATTTTCTATAAATATTATTTTAATGAAAAATAAAAATTAAATAAAAAGATTTCAATTAAAATTTTATAAATTTTTAAAAAAATTATGACATGAAAATAAATAAATAAAAATTAAGAAATTGTTTAAATTTGATAATTTAAAATTTGTAAATAAATAAATAATCAATACTAGGTTAATAATAAATTTTATAAATTATAGATTATGAATAGTTCAACAAAGTAATAAGTAACAATAATATGTGAAATTGTGGATGAGATAAAATTTTAAGATCACATTTTATGTTATTTAAAAAAAATATACATAGAAAAGTTTCTAAGGAAATGTTAAATTGGAAAAATATTAATTCTAAAACTATAAATAATTATTATGACAATGAAATCACAAATTCTACCAAGAAGTTTTATATGGTAATTTGTTGTATATTAAAAAGTCATCAAATTTTTTTATAGATATTATATTAATAAAAAATAATAAGTAATAAAAAAATTAAATTAAAATTTAGTAAATTTTAAAAAACTCATGATATGAAAATTTAAAAAAAAATTAATAAATTGTTTAAAAATAATAATTTAAAATTTTTAGATAAGTTAAAAAATATATTAAATGTAAACATAAATATTAGATGAGTAATAAATTTTAGACTACAAAAAGTTCAACAAAGTAAATAAAGTAATAAGTAACAATAATATGTGAAATTGTGGATGAGATAAAATTTCAAGGCCAGATTTTTGAAGTTTGGAATTTTTTATAAGATAAAATTATATAAATATATATATAAAAATTTTGTGTTATTTTTAAAAAATAATAAAAAAAAAAATTGTATTTATTTATTATTTTTTTAACATAAAAAAATAAATTTTATTCATTTCATTTATATATTTATAAATTATTAGTTTTCAAAATAATTTTATTTAATTGTGTGTATTTTAAATATAATTATTTTTTAGTTAATTATAATTAAATTGATAAAATTACTTATTTTATATAAAGTTTATTTGAGTTTCATTATTTTATGATTTCATTTTAAATTATTTTTTATATTATATCAAAACTCTAAATTTATTATTCTAATTTTATTTAGTCTTCTTAAAATTTATCAAAAATAAAAATATAATATGTAATATTTATAGTAAATTATATTTTTAAAAAATATAGAATTTTCATAAAAATATAGAATTTTCATAAAAATATAGGGAATAGTAGATTTTATATAATTTTTTAAAGATAGATTTGAGGGTTTTGGGGCCCCTTCATGTTAACAAAAGATCTTAAAAAAATTATATAGGTCTAACTTAATGACAAAACATACTAGGTCTTTAAGTATTTATAAATACTTAAACTTTACATCAAAGTATAGTTTTCACATAAGTATTAAAACTAGCATAACCTATAAGCCACCTTAAACTAAATAATAAAATGTATCATAAAAACCAACATTTAATCTATCAGAATGACTTAGTCACCAACCTATTTGTCACCCTAAACTTCATAAACGTGCTGAGATAGATCTTTCTTTGAAATCTTTGAAATTTTAATTTCCATCAGTTGTAAATAAGAAGGCATCTATGACTTAAACCTTGCCAACAAAACTGCTTCACCTAACATCCCAACTTGAAAATACCTCCCCATTTTATTTTGCTTCCTATGATCACCCATTGCTTACACCTTACCCCCTTCATCTCCCACCAAGGAGGTGCCTAGAAACTTCCACGAGCAAACTCCTAAATTATCATTTAAACCACCTATAGCCTATCTAATATCATGTGTACTACTCACCATTTTGTTAAAACAGTAAGAGGGGATATCAATTATTTAGAATTTGGAAGGACCACTCCCTTTACTTCCCCCTCTATCTCTTCACTAGAACATAGAGAATCCACTTCTATAAAATTTAAAAGAGAAACAAACCTCTCTTCTAAGGCCTTAAAAATAGACATCAGGACAAAGCCTAAACCATCATTCCCAAAAAAGGGGAGCTCCACATATGGTCCTTAGGATGCATTTTATATAACTATGATAACAAATTAATCCTATTATCTAGCCAAATAAAGAAATTAACCAAATCTTTTACTTGATATTTATCCACAATTATCATTAGCAGATTACCAACAAACAAGGTAGTCGGGTCAGAATTCACCTTCACCCTTATGCTTTCTTCCAATAATTCTACCCAACCAAATATTTTACCTGATCTTTATCCATAATTACCATTAGAATATTATTATCAAATAGGGTAGTCATGATCAATTCACCTTCATCCTTCTACTTTCTTCTAGAAATTCTACCCTCAAAATATTTTCTATGGCCTATACTACTTCCACCATTAGAATCCAGAACACATTTTATAGTCACATCCTTGACACTTTTCCTACAAATCCTATTTCCCTAGACTCAACACCTCTAAAACAAAGTGGCCACACCAAGGTTTTCAGAAGCTTCAACTCCATTTTCAATAGATCAAAAACTCCAACACCTAATTATATGACACCTTTACAAATGGGAAGAAATATTGATAAAGTTATCTTCACAAGGATTTTGCATTCCCAAGCTAGATTTAACATTATTTACAACATCATAACATTAAAAGCACCATCATACCACCATCTCCCATGATCCCTAAAAATACTAATAATAAAAACTCCACCAATTCTATCCTATTGCAATCATACCATCTCTATTTGCAATTAGCTACCTGTTCATCCTCCCTTTGATAAATCCCTTCATTCACTATAAAATACTCTACCTTATTAAATTCCCAAAATTAATGGGCACAAGACCAACTATGAAATTGACCCAACTTATCTCAAGCCTATGACAAATATTATCCAAGTGTCAGTATTTAGCCTTTTGAAGAAAGAGAGCTTAAATTACTACTTGAGAGTCACCCTCAATTTCAAAAGACTCCATTCTGCACTCAAGAGCTATCTCAATCACTACCATCACTACTTGTGTTTTGATTTATTGTTAGTCCCTTATAGATACTTGAATGAAGATGATTGTATTAAAGAGCCACAAAGGTTTTTAATTACATAGCCTGCTTGTGAATCTCATAGATTACCACAAAAGGATCCATCAAAATTTAATCTGAACCACCCCAGTTTTGGGGGCTTCTAAACTATTATAGCTCTAGTAATCTTCTTAAACTTATCTAATATTAAACCTTTAATGGGAGGGGGAACTATAAATTTCCATTTAGCACACACTACATATCCCATTGGGATAGATTCCCTTGTTTTTGCTTTAGCTGGGAGGAATCCACTTCTAAAATAGAAAGTTTCATTTCATGTAACATCGCATGTAAGGGCCTCTCTTTATCCTAAAAAATATGAGCATTATGCTCTTTCCAAATTGTTCAGATAAAAATAGTTAGAATACATCTCCATGAACTATACAAAGAATGATTCACATCATCAATTGGATAGGCTGAAAAAGCCATCCTTAGCAAATATGGATAGGCCCAAGACTAATTAAACTTACCACAAATCTATGCCTAACACTAGACTATAAAGGGATAGTTAAACAATAGATTATTCATTCATTTTTCTTATGATTTTACACATACATCAACTTGAAGGACCTATAAATCTTATTTTATTCAACCTATCCTAAGTCAGAATGTGATTTTCAACTACTAGCCAAGCAAAAGTTTTATCTTTTTATAGACCTTCTTTGCCCCAACACAAGAAGCATGCCCAAGCCAAATATTCATTTATATCCTCCACCATTTGATAATCAAGTTTTAATAAATAAATTCCTATTTTTATTCAAATAAAATGAATTCAATCCTCTTTATCATTAAGGAAAATTTTCCTCTTTGAAAGACAAGCCTCTATAGCCCTTCCTTGTCCCTGTTGGAAAGGAAGATTTACTAAAATTTTCCAAGTGTTTCTATCCTAACCAATATTATTTGAGTTTCCAAATAATCTACCACTTTATTACCCTAGAGTCATTTCAAGACTTCTATCATCTATGATCCTTCAAATCTTTCTACTAGGGTTCTATGGTCATTCCAAGAATCTTGCCAAAATTCCACTTTTTAACCATTTTTTTCTATCTAAGAAACATGCCAGGAAATAATTGGCCTACATTTAAGTAAAAAAATCCACACATGAGAACCTCTAGGATGATTAGCCACTAAAAACACACTCTCCAAATCTTCAAATACTAGATACTTAACCCAAAGCAACTTACACCAAAGACTATCAGAATTAGAAATCATCAACCAGACTAATTTAGCTCCCAAAGCTAAGTTATGAAGTTGAAGTTCCTTAATTATTGATTTGCCCTTCTGTTTCCTCTTAAAAAAATTATCCCATTTCATCAATGGAATATTTTTTAGCTTCCCCCATCCATTAGCACAAAAAACACTTCCTTATCTTATTTAGAAACTTGATCATTTGGAAAGGAGAGTGCAAAATAGAGAAGTAATAAGTTGGGAATGCACTTAAAACTGCCTTAATCAAAGTGATGTGTTTCACAAAGGAAATCCATTTTAATTTCTAAGAAGCGAACTAAAATTTGAGGTAAGCCATTTTCCATTTCAAGGAAGTTGGATTTTTTATCAATATAGGCAAAGAGATCTTTGGATTTTCATACAACCATGTAATATGAGTTTCTTCTCCAACTTCTTGTGATTTGATTGTCAATTTATTTGAAGCTAATAATTCATTATTTCATTGTATGAAATATTAGTTTTAAATTTTCTTATTTACTTAGTTATTAAATTTTGTTTGAATTATAATAAGCAATAGAGGTTTTGAATTTACATACATTATAATCATTAAGCAAGTCTATTTAGTGTTTTTGGATTGTTTAAAAGGGTCTATATTGATATAGCCTCCTAATTTAAAAAAAAATAAAATTAAGTGCTCTTAGTGGCTTGTTCATAACCTCTCACTTTGATTTTACAACATTAGTCCTAGTGATAACAACCTTCTTACCATAATCTAGAAGTTAACTATGTCCTTTTCCTTAGACATCCTCACTATGTTTGTGGGTTAGTATGCAATAATAGATAAATGCAAGTATTAGTTTCAATCCCTTATCCTATTTGAAATTAGTTTGAATAAAATAAAATTCTTTAATCATGAATTCCTTTTCTTCCTTAACCTTCTTTCCCTCTTTTGAGTTTATTTTGAGATCTACCCACCATAGCTTAAACTATGCCCCATACAACCCAAATAGTATTTTGGTCTTCTTTTAGATTTCATTCACCCATACACACTTGGTTAATAACCTTCAAGCTTAAATAACTATTCCACAACCTGGTTGTTTTAACCAATACCTTCAACTCATGACCTAGAGTGGAGTTACCTCCATAGAGATCCAAAAATGTTAGGAGTCTATTTTGATCAAGAATTAGGTGTGCATAGAAACCACATCAACAAAAAATATACCTATCACATTTATGGTTAAGTAAAAGATGAAATTTTTTTCTATTATTACTCAATTGAAAATAAATAAGTTATATGGAAAGAAGAAAATAAATCTAGGAAGAAATTAATTAACAATAAAATACATGATAAATTGAGATATATTATTTGAGTTTAATGATTCAAATAAATATTAACTTAGTTATAAGATGATGGAGTTATATACTCTTATGTATGTATGTATGCATGTGTGTGTGTGTGTGTGTGTGTGTGTGTGTGTGTGTGTGTGTGTGTGTGTGTGTGTGTGTGTGTGTGTGTGTGTGTGTGTGTGTGTGTGTGTGTGTGTGTGTGTGTGTGTGTGTGTGTGTGTGTGTGTGTGTGTGTGTGTGTGTGTGTGTGTGTGTGTGTGTACACACACACACACACACACACATATGAATGGTATTTTGATAGATATATATGTATGTGTGTGTGTATAGACACACACACACACACACATGAATGGTATTTTGATAGATCTATGATAGGGACATAGAACTCTGGGAATTGTTTTAGTCCTTTATGAAATTATGATTGAATGAATAAGAACATATGTATGGCTTCATATGTTGAACATGGAATAGTTGACTGAGTATTAGTATCAATTACATATGTTAGGAATAATAATTGTGTTTAAAAAAGGGACTTAAAATGACTTGATTCTTATTCTAGTCCCTTATCCACAATTGGTTTGAATCCAGTTCTTTTGAATAGACTATGTTGTCACTTTATGGATAAGTGAATGGAATCAATAGCATTATGTATTTGTGTTTGATTTTACTTATTTATTAGTGGACTAAGTGTATTTTTAAATCTATATTAATTTGATTTTGAATATTTATATGTGATTACTAGATTGTATTTCAGATAACAGGAGGTAGTTATATGATTATGGTAATGGGTAACTCATATACCTATCTCTTGATATTGTATAATATTCATGATTTAGTAGCAGAGAGTTATGTGTGAGTAGAATTGACTCAAATTTTAGATCTTATTTTTATAATGAAAACTTTAGCCAAAGTCATGTTATAGCTAAGACATTGTCATTCCATTGTAATTCTAGTTTATATGTGTATGTTGATGTCATTTAGATAGAGGATTGAATTCCATGGTTTAAATGATTTTTGCATGTAATATTGATAGTAAACACATGTGCTCTAGTTTATTTATTAATTTCTTCATTATTTTTATCTACCCCTCCATGAAGGGTAGGTCCACTCCCAATGGGGAGTTGTGTGGGAGACCATTGGTTTGTGGTTGGAAGTAAAGCACATAGATGATGTTCTCCCTCTATCAACTAATTCAACCTTTGGGATTATACTCAGGCTACATTCATGGATCAATAAGCTATTTATAAAGACTATTTTGTAGTATTACACTCATTTTATTGTGTGTTTGAATTTGTATTGCATAGTAGTTTATTCTTTGAAGGATAATTAAACCCAATAGTGGCTGTGTAAATTGTGTAGTATTATAAAATTATAGACAACAATGGTATAAGCTTATTCATGGATTAAATATGGATTATATCAGCATATTTTATACATAATTTCATATACTATACTTTGATTAAAAATTATTAAGCTTGTAATATGAATTGATTAGTTGAATACTAAATGAATCAAACTTTTACCAATGGGTTAAATTTTATTATAGAATTTATTGCTTCAAATACATATAGTAAACAATCATGATTAATCAAATAGTTGTAAATGATTTCAATGAGTGATCTATGTGATAAAAAAATAACATAAATAGTGGTTAACCCGATGGGGTCTAACATTATGGTATTAGAGCTATAGGTTTGACAATCGGCCTATAGATCTCATTCATGAATCCATGAAAGATACTATCAAGGATATCCATAACAAGATAAATCTTAGTTCACGTAACTAAGTAGTGTGAAATAAACCAAGAGTATTGTGGAATCACACATGAATTTCCACTTGGAAGTTATCAATATAAAAAATTATATTGAGCATTGTTTCCACCCTGGGAGAAGGATTGGTGATGCCTTGTAATAGTTTATTTTGAGAACATGTAGTCTTTATGGTATGTTGGCACCAAGTGGGTGTAATTGTTAACCTTGTTGGAGTGAAGACTATACAACATTATTACCTATTATAATAGATCTTATAAATAACCAAAGGATTTATGTACCCTTTGATAATTTGAGATATTTATTGGTTAGGAGATAAACTCCTTACCCACATAGGAAAGAGTTGATCCTATGGTGGTGACACCCATATGGGTTGGTTGCCTATGAGAGTAATATCATTAATTATAACATACCTTATCTTTAGTGAAATATATATATTCTAGTTGGCATTGATTGTGTTATTCAAACTATGGATATAATACACCTTTTCAAGTAACCTCTCTCTTATATTTGTGGACCTATGCATTCTTGGTGAATAGTACGAGTTGTGGAAATGCATATGTGATCCAATGACATAACATATTGTGTGAATGCATAATTAAAGTTTGTAATGCTTTTATTCCATAATATTTCTACACTTATTTGGATTGTGGAATTTTGGACTAATCTTAAACAAGGATTAAAAAGGTATTGTAGGGATTACACACTTTTGAATCTTGTAAATTTGTTAGCATAAGAGGATGCATCCTATAAATATGATATTTCATAGTTATCGAGAAGTACTTTTTGCATATTAAATTTTGGTATGATGTTTTTTTTCCTCATAGGATTGGTATAAATTGATAGTATTAGTTGCATAAATTATCATAAGTATAAGATAATAATATTGCACATAGAGGGACTGAATTGTAGGGAAACATGTTAGACATGAAACTTAAAAGGGTACTATGATGAGATAGTAGTAATCAAATATAATAATTAATATGTTTAGTAACATTAGAAGCCTTGTGAATACATTTATTAGAAAACTATGGGAAAACATTCAAGTTTTAAAAATATATACTATACTCTTTTGAAGTGTTTTAAGTTTGATATTAACATAGGTTAGAGTTATGGATATCCACCTAAAGAGGCCCTAGATAGTCATGACTATAGGTTAGAGACCATGTAGGGTTCTTAGAATCTTATAAGATACCTCATCTTTAGCCAATGCTATAAAATATCTCTGCCCATTGATATGGCATGATACAAATGTGGATGACTGATGCATAAGTGTTGTGATAGGGTTGTATGATATATATTGGTATGCATTATGTGTTCATACTTTCTATCAATCCCTTAAATAGACCAAAGGTGCCTCATCAAGGGACCATAGGTCAGTCTAGTGATGGTTACAACCCTTATATATCTATTTATATATTACTATGATATGATCCTTAATGGGAAAAGAATCTGTCTTGGTTTTTTAATGGTGGTATGTCATCTAGATAAAAAGTAAATTTGAGTTGAGGATTTGTCTTTGATCCTTATAGTTACCAGAATATGATGGTCACAATAACAATCTTGGTGAATGCATTGTGGTCTTGAGTTAGTTAGATTATACCATGAAAATTATATGTGGTCAAAGGTATTTGACATTATATGTTTTGAGTTGTCTCAATAATCTTTGACTAGAACATGTCATGTTCTTGATATGTACTTTTATACAATGGTACCCTATTGTAAGATGATTTAGGCACTGACTTGTTTATAAATTATATATTTCATTTACATGTTCCTTTCATTACTACATGCATCCAATAGAGTGTGTATGACTATATGTACCTTTTAAGGTGTTTTTAAAAGATTTAATCAAGTCTTCTAATTGTATAACTAAAAATATATTCACTCAAATTTGATTAGTTTCATGATTATTTCTGATTCAAACAATAATCATTCTCTTCAAAAAATTATGGTGAATTCTAAAATGAAAATACTTATTTAGTTTTAAACCATTATAAATCATAAAAAAATTCATATTGTATAAATATTCTATAGTATCATCATTTCTTTCAGTAAATAGTCCATGTCCATATAAAGGAATATGGTGTTTTCAATCCTTAGTTGTATGAATTACATTGTATTGTAATGGGAATGGTGTTAGTCATGGTTTTATAATGATTAACTCAATATACCTAACTGTTAAAGTGTCCTCTAAGATTTAACCAAAACCAAGATACTGGTATGGCTATTCTGATTAGCATCTATAATTGAGTGATATGTGATATCTCTCTTTATGGTTCATAACTAGAACAATGAAAACAAACAAGATTGAAGTGTATGGAAGTTATTGATTGTTATGGAGTCTATTTCTTATAAATTCAATGATGTATTAATTTACAAATAATATTTATATGTATCCTAGTGGGAAAGATCTAAATTGCAACATAACCAAAACTTTTATGACATTCTATTAGTGTTAAAAGAATGTATTGATTATTTATTTCTTTTTTAAAATGTTATTTGAGTAAAATATACTTGAGTAGAAGTTTGTCTCAGATAGTCTACAAAATAACATCCCTTGCCTCTAAATTAATTTTGGTTCTAGACTGAGAGGAAAATTTATTGATATCTAAGAACTTGTCAATTATGGGAACTATAGCACTAGTTTTCACACTATGTTCATGTTAGTATATGGATATTATTCTCTCCTCTCTGTACTTACAGTTATATACTTAGTGTATGATGCACTTAATATAGTCACTTGTTATTGAATCTTATGTGGGAAAGACCCTTTACAACTTAACAAGTCCTTATGTATACTACTTGTATGCCCTTATGAATTTCTTGGGGTGAAAGACCTTATAAGCCACATGTTATCAAATATCATATTTATGATTATTATAAAAAGTAAAGTTGGAAATCTGATTGAGTTATAGTTTGGTTAGTAATATTTATACATATAAATGAATTCTGTGTGGAATGTGTCTTGCTTTCAAAACACAATGAAGTCATCAATAGTTGGAATATATGGATCTTAAAGACTAGTCATTCAATATATTATTTTTTAAGGATGAATATTCTAAGCATGTTCTTTTATTGTAAACAAATTTTAAAAGAAATCATGAATCTATTCCTATAGCACAAATTGATAGATATATAGTTGATCCTTCTCATACATTGGATTAGAACACATTATAGGCTCATGATCCAGAGGTGATCATAATAGAACCAATCAAAATAATTAATACCACATGCTCATCATTCATAGTTGAGAAGTATCTCAATGCAAGGTTCAGTTGAACCGATATTTTGAGGATAATGCTACATAGGAAGTGTATGAGAAATTATTGAGGCTATTTCTTCATTTATTTAAATAATATTTTTTTTGAACATTAATTTTATTTCAAAACTATTATTTGAAATAAAAGTCATTGGGATGATGACCTATTTTAGGGGGAAGGATGTCACATCCCTTTTGCTCTATGAAACTATTTAAGCATTAATAGTAGGTTTAAAGACTACTAATTTATAATTCTGATTTATGTATAATCACGATAAATGCATGTTGTATAATTTAAATTTATATGATTTGTTTCATGATCAGTATCTTGGTGAATAACTATTTCATATGTTAAATTTATGCCTTATGATCATAATGATTTATTTCATTATAGATTGTTTGCATTCAACAGTCATTTATGGTTATATATTGATGATTATTATGATTAAAGACTAACTAATAGTTCATTTTATTGATGTGTTTGTAGGACTATCCCACCCTCATAGGTAATGAAGAGGGAGAGTATCTATAAAGATATCAACATTTAGGGGTTGAGAAACTTTTTTGAACCTACACACACCATGTTTTGAGTGGCCTGAATGAAATAAATGTTAACCCAAATTTTGCTTGAAATGAGGAATGTGCTTATTTGTTTGTCTTGCATTGAACCAAGATTGGTTACATTGATTAAATACCTCACTTGTCTTAATATCATAGTATGAGAAGTCTATGATTTGATTTATGCCTTAACTAGCATTAGATTTACATTGACTATCTTGATTTCATTGAATCTTGTCATGAATTAGATCATGTTGTGTTGTGTATGTAAGGTAATTGAATTAATTGTCTTAACACTAGGAGTGTGTTGATTTATTATAGGTTCTTGATGATGTTTAGTTTATTTCCCCTTTTGGTGGCATAGTGTAAAGGGTAAAAACACCCCAAAGGTAAACAAATTCAAGAAGTTTCAAGACTTTAAGTTTTGTTGTATTATTGAATAAGGCCATAAAGTGAAAAGTAAACTATTTAGGGTTATTTTTTTTATTATTATAATAAAAAAAGTTGAATTTTTTATTTTTTGGAATTATGGGGAATTCAAATAGTTGTCATGCCAATTACAAGGCTTATAATTTCAAGTTACCATAAAATGAAAGTAGTGGTGCATTGAAGAAGGGAGGTTTCATGATGTGTATCTTGAAGGATTTTAGGAGGACTTTTCAGACATGAAAATCATGCATGGTGTATAGAAAAATAATAAGAGGGAGAGAACATAGCAGAAGTAAAAATTGGGAACTCAACATAAGAAAAAAATCTTCCAGGTTGTAGGCTTAGACAACACCGATATGAGGACTAGGTCAGTTGTATCTTAAACTATAATTTTATTAATTTCAGGCTTAGATTTTCAAAGGAAAAATAATTATTGATATGGGATTTTGTATGATCTAACTAAATTATTGAAATGGTAATTTTGATAAAATAAAACTAGGGTATTATGTATATCAACATGGAGACAGAACCTAGTTCCATCTATAGGCCATTACACATTTTAATGGTGTAAATTTGAGTAATAAAACCGTCAAACCTTTTTAGAGTCTAAGGTCAAACTACATAGATAAGGACCTAACTTGCATTTGAATCAGACCATGTTATCTGTCTTTAAATGGTAGATAGATTTGAAATGGTATTAATACCTCATTTTTAATTATGCTTTAGACTAAATGGTATTGAAGGGATTCTCCTTTGAGGTGCAACAACTAATATAAGTTTCAAAAAATTTGTTTGAATCATTTTCAACCTTGTATATATATTGTTCAAAATTCATTAAGGGATTTTACTATGTAGTCTGGTAAATACCCAAAATGAGTCAAATTGGATAAATTTATAAATGCATTCTATTATAAGCTATTATATAGAATCCATGTGGAGATATTAGCTTACTTGGTCGAGAAGCCAATGTATGTCCATATATTAAAATATATGTGGAGATGCATATAAATATATGAATACACTCACACACATAGATTATGATGGAGTTTTCTAAGCATGAAAAACATAAGTAATCATACAGTAGTGAAAAAATGGTTGTATATGTATTGAATAGTAATAAGGTTTTAAGAACAACTCAAGTATGTTGTATAGATCTTGTTTTGAAAAAATTATAGGCTGGGACTTTGTAATCAATTGTAATTGGGATATATTTGTTTAATAAAGAATAGAAGGACCAACTATCAATAAAGTTTGGATAAAAAGAAAACTCTTGAACTATTTGAAAACTTGGTGTGCTAACTGAATTCTAAATCACTAAATATATTTACATAATGAACTCATGTTAATAAGAAACATAAATATATGTCACAATATGAATCCAAGATGGGGGTCTTAGTTCCTTTCATAAACCTTTGTGAAAAATTATCTTGAAAATAGTGCAGTTATAGATTTTATACTTACCACTTCAAGTGGTTAACTAAATTAAAGAAATGAGATTCTTGAGTTTGTCTATTGTACAAGTATATTACTATTTGAATAAAATTTAAGATACAATTATATGCATACTTCTTGATTCCATATGTGAGACTTATTAGACTTATTTCCTTAGTAAGATATGGAATAACTGTAGGGGATCATTTATGTGTGTGTGTGTGTGTGTGTGTGTGTGTGTGTGTGTGTGTGTGTGTGTGTGTGTGTGTGTGTGTGTGTGTGTGTGTGTGTGTGTGTGTGTGTGTGTGTGTGAGAGAGAGAGAGAGAGAGAGAGAGAGAGAGAGAGAGAGAGAGAGAGAGAGAGAGAGAGAGAGAGAGAGAGAGAGAGAGAGAGAGAGAGAGAGAGAGAGAGAGAGAGAGATTCCATAAATTAATAAAAGGGTTATCACCCATTAAACAATCAAGAATTTGGAAATCAATCCTATGCATATTGAATATGTATACACATTTTCATAATTTTATAATAATATATAGGCTCTTATTTTATACATGTGATGAATAGGATGGACCCAGTTTTCTTCAATTTGTAACCTTTAACAAAGGAGAATTTATTATATACAATAATATCATGATAAATTAAATAGGGAAAGGTGTAATAAGTGTCATAGTGTACTTAAAATTATTTCTTTAGTAACATATGAATATCAAGTTCTGAATATGACTTATTCAACAAACCTATACCTATCACTTTTATGGTTAATTAAAAGATGAAATTTGTTGCTATGATTGCTTGATTGAAAACAAAGAAGTTTCATGGAAGGAATAAAAAAATTATAGGATTAACTTAATTAAAAATAAAACACATGATAATCTTAGATATATTATTTGAGTTTAAGGATTTAACTAAAGATGTATTTGGTTATAATATGATTGAGTTTTATACATCTTATGTATATATATATATATATATATATATATATATATATATATATATATATATATATATATATATATATATATATATATATATATATACATGAATGGTATTTTGATAGAGTTATTATAGGGACATAAAACTCTATGAATTGTTCTAGTCCTTTATGAAATTCTAATTTAATTAATAAAAACACATGTATGGCTTCATATGTTGAACATGAAATAGTTGACTGAGTATTACTATCAATTATATACAATTGAATTATTCTAGTCCCTTGACTAAGTATAATTGTGTTTGAAAAAGGGACCTATAATGACTTGATTCTTATTCTAGTCCCTTTTGAATAACCTATGTTGTCACTTTATAGTTAAGTGAATAAAATCAATAGTATTTTGTATTTGTGTTTGATTGTACTTGTTCTTCAGTAGACTAAGTGTATTCTGAAATTTATATTAATTTGCTTTTGAATATTTATATGTGATTACTAGATTATATTTTAAATAATAGGAGGTAGTTATATGAGTATGCCAATGGGTAAATTATATACCTATCCCTTGATATTGTATGATAGTCATGATTTAGTAGTAGAGAGTTATGTGTGAGTGGAATTGACTCAAATTTTAGATCTAATTTCTACAATGAAAACTTTGGATAAAATAATGTTATACCTGAGACATTGTCATTCAACTATACATCTAGTTTACATGTGTATGTTGATGCCATTAAGACAGAGGATTTGATTCTATGGTCTATATGATTTCTACATGTAATAGTGATAGTACACACATGATTTTCATTTGATTTATTGATATCTACACTATTTTTATTTGTCCCTCCATGAAGGGTAGGGCCACTCCTAGTGAGGAGGTGTGTGGGAAATCATTGGTTTGTGGTTGGAGGCAAAACACTCAAATGATGTTCTCCCTTTGTTAGTTGATTCAAACTTTGGGATTATACTCAAGCTACATTTGAATGGATCAATGAGTTTTTAATAAATCTCTTTTTTTTACTATTGTACTCATTGTATTGTATATTTGACTTTGTACTACATTGTACTTTATTCTTTGAAGGATAATTAAACCCAATAATGGTTGTGTAAATTATACAATATTCTAAAGTTATAGACAATAGTGGTTTTGAGATTATTCATGGATTAAATAAGGATTATATATGTTGTACATGATTTCATATATTGTACATTGATTAAATGTTATTCAGCTATGAATTGATTGTTTGAATACTAGATGAATCAGACTTTTAGAAAATGGGTTAAATTTTATTATAGCATTTATGGATTTAGATACATTTATTAGTCAATCATGATTAATCAAATAGTTTTAAATGATTTTAATTAGTAATCTATGTGATTAAAAAAATTACTGTAATTATTGGTTAACCAAGTGGGGTGTAACACACTTTAAAACTATCAATTTTGATGGCTCTACTAAATCTAAATTTAAGTAGAAAACAAATGCATGAGAATAATTCATCTGATCAATAGCATAATTTTATGATGAATGAATAACCTACAAGTATCAGAGGGTTTGTATGCTATCAAAACCATAGACAATAAATATTTAAATTTGTATGCTAAAAATGTAGACTAAAACCCTCCTCCCCTCCATTTTCCCTCATTTATAGGTGGGAAATATTTGGATATGTTCTTATGTAGCAAGAAAGTCACATGAGAAGTTACTAGGCTTTCCCAAAAGGCCATGTATACTATAGTACATGCAATTAAAATGTCTGAAAAAATAAAGTTTTTCCTTACCTATTTTAAAGTTCTTTTAGCATAGTTTAGGTAAAGGTGAACTAAGATATGGTACCATTTTCACACATGTTGAGAATATGTTAACAAGTGGAAATCATTTCATGTTGAGAATATATTTGAATTAAGGTAAACCCATCCTTGACTAGTGTGGAACCGATCCTGAGCACAATGGGAAGCCTAGGTCTCCCCAAGTGAGAGCCTAAAAATAAACAATAGAGATGGTAGGAAATGAAAAAAAACCCAACCTAGGCATGCAGAAGAGACCAAAACACAAAAAAGAGAAGCTCATCCAAACAAAAATCCCTCAAAAGAACTAGAGAGAGGGAGACAACCCAACACAAAAGGGACACAATACCATATCCCAAGGCTTATCCCATAGGCCATAAAATAAACCAAAAGAGGAAAGGAGATGCAACATCCAAAAAAACCACCCAATAGAAACAAATATGGAAGACACCATAGATTGTTCAAAATTAGGATGTGTTGTAACTCATCTTGACTCCTAACCTTTTTGAGAATTTCATTGGGGGGGAGGTCTAGAATTTCCCCATCAAACTCCTAGGAACCTTAAGGGTCATTAGATTCTTCTCAATTGAGGATATAATTTGGATCTCCTCGGGCCCCTGTGCATGAATTCTCAAGATGACTAAACTTCCTACAACTTTAAAATATATATTTTTCCCTATAAAACATGATTTCCTAGTTTTAGGATCCCAAGGTGGACCTTAGTTGAATGGATTTAGTAAGAGTTTGGTTCATGTCCACTAGTATAGAAATTCTAGTTGAGATCAGCCTCTTGCAAGAGTGGTTGACAGGGTCGATGGTCACAAATGAATCAAATATTTTTGTGATGCTTTTCAAGGTCTAATCCATTAAAAAAGTGGGAAGGAGGCTAGTGAATTCCACACATAAAGAAATTTGATCTATTTTGAAATTCAAATGAGACTAATTCAGTCTCCAAGGTTGAAGCATGAGGATTACCCCCATCAACCATGGTCCTTCATTAAAGATTCATGTTTAATATTTGTTGTAAGAAAAAGAGAATAATAAACAATGATTAGCAAGATCAATGATTTTAACTCCATCAATTCCTTTCCACTTTCTTTTGATACAATTCTTAATTGCTTCAATGCTATGCCTTGTTCCCACAAATTTTCCCACTAGGGAGTTATCATACTTTTATTTAGATTCTTCAAGGACCTTATGGGGAATGTACAAAATTAAATTCTTACAATTAGGTTTGATGGTTGGAGGCTTATAGTTGATTCTCATAGATTCCTCTTTCATTAAAAATGTAGTGTCCAAAACTTTAAAGGGCTAGTTCTGACTCTTAGAATTAATGGCAACTAAAGCAGTCAGAGAATCTTTGAATTTTCTCCTGCATGGGTAGAATAATAAATGTTCTATCCACCAAATTTTTTTTTAGGGAAATTTTATCCATCCATTAAAAATTAAAATAGGTATAAAAGAGAAAACATTAATGTTCCAATAGTTTGAAATAACAACTATCTTGGGAGTTGGAAAAATTCCCCATCCTAGTCACCAAAAATCATTTAAAAATTCAATGTTACACAAGAACCCTTCAAGGTCAAAATTGAAATTAACAAACTTCCAAGAAATAGAACCCCAAAAAAACCTTTTAGCACTTACACTTCCTAAGGGATCCCACTCAAACATAACAAGTATCATGAGGATTAGATAAGATTGGACTATCTCAAGATCCTCTATGATCCCTAATATTTACCTTTGCTAGATTTTGAGGGTTTTTCCTTATTGTTTTATGTTTTCCTTAATTTTGTAATGGCCCCAAAAGTCACTTTTCTCCTTTCCTTTTTAAATTTTTTTTGCTTGGTCCAATTCATCTCCTTAAGTAAATGGGCTCCCTTAATGCCTTCATAAATGCTACTATCATTCTGGGGAATATTAATATTCTTGGACACAATTTAGCTAAGAGGTAAACTTTGATGATGAGGGCTTCCAACTTTCTTAATTCTTAGGGAAAGAGACATGTAGAGAATCCTAAAAGAGATCGATGATGAGATTCCCAGAAAGAGGTCTTTAACCTTCTGAATTAGGGGTACAAAAGAGGATCCAACACTCTTGGAATAAATAATTTTACCTTTATCTTATGGGCTAAGGAACTATAGAGTCTCTTTTGAAATTGAAACCTTTGATTCAAAGAAATGTTTTGGGGACCTAAGAGAAATATTCAACTCCTCAGCATTCCTTAAAATCCCTTTATCCCCACATGGAGTATCTTATCCTTTTTATAACATTAAGACCCAAACTTCAACATTGGATTTTTCCTTAATTATATGATAATCTAAAGTAATTTTCCCATTCTTAGCTAGCTTCTCAGCCACCTCCTTCTCCAACTTATTTTAAGGATTGGGAAACAACTTTCATTGTGACCTATTGAATCACATCCTTTGTAGATAACCTCATCCCTTTCACAAATAATTTTATGGGTCCATTTACTAGATTTAGATATAAGTTGGATACTTCTTAAATTTAGTTTGTTTATTTGGACATCGATGTTGAGCTTAGCTTCGACCAATCTTCTTTTAGACTTTTTAACTAGGTCAATGGACATCAATTGTCATATAGCATATGCAATAACTATGAATATTTCTTCCTCCTATAACTCCAAGGGGAGGCCTAATAAGGTAACTCACATTAAAATTTACATAAGATCATCACTATCTAGATTCAAACTAGGGTTCCATTTCTTGAGAGAAAGGAAAGATTTCCCCAAATACCATGGTCCTCCTTGAAAATCTTTCTCATAAATTTATAGTGAGGAAAAAGAGACCAGGAAGTAATTTTTTTCCATGGTTACCATTTATATTTATCCCATATGCTTCCATTTCTTGCCCACCCATTCTATAAAAGTATCAATTCTTGGCCTATATCCATAAAATCATGCTAGTAGAGAGTTTTCCAATGAGACTTTAGTTCTTTCTTGCAAGATGGAATGAATTGCATTAACTAAATTGATAAAATCACTAATAAAGGTGTTTATTTATGCAATAAGAAGTGAGATTAAATATCTTAGTATTTAGTTGATAATGACTCACAAAATAACTAATCACAACTAAGAAATACACCAAGTAACTAACCTATGTCAATCAAAGGTTAATAACACCTTGAGACATTTATTACAAAATAGATAGGATTAGTTATTCTAACATTCCCCCCATTAATTGATCATAGCCGGAAGAGAAGAAGAGAGAATTTTTGAATGCCTCAAGCTTATCATGTGAAAGTGACTTTGTGAAGACATTTACACATTGATCCTAAGTGGGGAAATACTAGAGTTGTATGTTGTGTTGTTGAACATTTTCATGTATGAAATGAATCCAAACCTTTATGTGCTTTGTTCTCTCATGAAACACTAGATTGTGAACAAGATGTAAAACACTCTAATTGTCACAATTCTAAATTTTAGGTTGAGTCTGTAGAACTCCAAGTCCTAAAAGAATGTGACACATCCATATCTATTCATAGATACATCATAATATAGAAAAATATTATACCTCTATGGAAGATATAGAAACATAATTCTGCTTCTTACTTCCCCATGAAATCAGACCAAATCCTAAAAAAACACAAATCTAGAAGTGGATTTCCTATCATCAATAGAATCTGCATGATTTGCATCTATGTATATTATCAATAACTTATCATTCTTCTTGTACTCTAGGCCATACTCAACTACACCTTTGATGTATCTCAATACCCACTTTGTTGCTTTCCAATGTTTCACCTTTAGTTCTTGCATGAACCGAGAAAGATAGATGACAACATAGCTAATATCTAGCCTAGTATATGTCAAGTAAATGAGAATCCTAATCAACTACCGATAGAGAGTTGAAATTACTTCTAGTGATGGATCTATATGAGACAACTAAAGAATTGTCTCCATATGTGTTGCAATAGGCTTGCAGTCCATTATCCCAAATTTCTCAAGCAATGTCTTGGTATACTTCATCTATGAAACAAAAATGTAATGTTCCTTTTACCATACCTCTAAACTAACATAATAATGTAGCAACCCAAGATTTTTCATGTCAAATTATCGATTGAGATCATTCTTAGTTGCATCGATCATCTTCACTATGCTGCCAGTGATGACTAGATCATCGACATAAACAATCACTATAACAACCTTCCCCCCATGTTGTTTGAGATAGAGGTTGGGATAATATTGACTCATATTAAATCCATGTTGTATGATATGATCATCAATCTTAATGTACTAGGCTTGGGGAGCCTATTTTAGCTAATAGAGAGACTTGATAAGTCTACACACTTTTTGTTTTTGATTAGGTACCACAAATACTTCAAGTTGAGTCATGTAGACTTCTTTCAAATATCTATTGATAAATGCACTTTTTATGTCCATTTGATGGACTTTTCATCCAAATTATGTAACCATAGAAAAAAACATTTGGATAGTCTTTATCTTAGCTATGGGAGCAAAAGTCTCCTCATAGTTAATGCCTTCTTTCTGAGCATACCCTTTTGCAACAAACCTTGCCTTATACTTATCAAAACTACAATCTACTTTATACTTGGTATTAAATACCCATTTACATCTAATAGGATTTTTCAATTATGGAAGATCAACAAGCTGCCAAGCGTTATTCTTCATCAGTGACTGATATTTTACATCCATGGCATCTTTTCAAGGTCTAGACTATAGGGATTCTATTACTATAGAGGGATCATATGTTTCTTGTGAAATGCCCATAAGGTCCATATTAACCTCTTCTCAAGACATGCTTTAAGTCCTTGGTCTTAAAGTGGATGTATCTGGTAGTCCATTCAAGTTAGCATCTCATATAGTACTTGTATACCACTTGGGCATACACTAAACTATAAGTGGTGGTGGTGGAGGTCTTGTTTGCCTATCTTCCTATTCACTTTCACCATCACTATATAAAAATATTATAGGAATTTTGTTTGTATCATTTGACTATGTATAAGGTGGATTGATTTCACTCTTTTCATCAAACACTACATCTTTATTGATTAGTGCCTTCTTTGTTTTTAGATCAAGGAGCTTGTATTCCTTTGATTGTGGATTGTATCCCAAAAAAATACATTCCTTTGTCTTCTTATCTAACTTATTTATTTTTTTATTAGGAACATGCATATATTCCTTGAACCTAAAAACTTGAAGGTGAGTTACCTTTGGTTTATACCCTATCCAAGATTCATGTGGTGTAATTCCATCAAGAACTTTGGTGGGTGTCCTATTCAACAAGAAAACTACAGTGTGATAAAATTTTGCCCAATATGTATTAGGCAATTTTGCATCCTCAACCATGCTATAAAACATTTTTACAATGACTCTATTATGTTTTTCTACAAATCTATTTTGATGAGGTGAATATGAAGCTATCAATTACTGATTAATTCCATTTGCACTGAGATAGGTTGAGAATTATTTACTGGTGTATTCCCCCCATTATTTGAGAGGAGGGTATTAATTTTTATAACAGTTTCATTTTCAAATATGGCCTTGAATTCTTTGAAGACTTGAAAATCTTGATCCTTTGTCTTCAATAAATATATCCACATTTTCTATCATTAATCATCAACAAAAAGCTGAAACTATTTGTATCCTCTGAGATTAGGAGCAAAATATCTATAAAGATTGGTGTGCACCAAGTCCAATTTACCAAGTGACTGATACTCAATTTTTCCAAAGGGAGCTCTTTTTTTTTCTGCTAAGTAACTAGTATATATATCAAAAGATTTCTTGAGTTTGGGAAGGCCATGAACCATATCATGGTTCCTTAATTAATCTAAATAACCATAAATCAAGTGACTATATCTTACTTATGTGCCATAAATTGCCTAGTTTTGTATCTTTGACCACAAGTGCTTGATGATCATTTTGAACAACATCAAGCTAAATTTTTTTGCCAATGTTGGAAGCCTTAGAAATAAATTTGAAATGCCTAGACTTGTCTTTGATGTGGAAATTTTTTTGACCATTTTGGTGATCAAATTCAACCATGAGTTTGTGAAAAAGTAGCCGATTAATAGATAACAGATTTTTTATAGCTCCTGGAACATATAGAACATTTGAAATGTTGCAATGTCTATTTCTAAGTTAAACTTTGATGTCACCACTGCCTTGAACTATATATGAGGTATCATCTCTAAGTGATACATTTACCTATGATTCTATTTTGGTTAATGTAGAAAACCAATCTTTCCTTCCTATCATGTGTCTGGTTGCTCCTGAATCAACATATGAAAATTCACTTAGATGATTGGTAGACTCATGTGTTTGAGTAGCTAAACCATATTCTTCATTTGAAGAATCAATATCTTCAACAACATTGCCATGTTGTTTAGGCTTAGACTTTTTTTCCACCTATTTTGTTGTTGTGGTTAATTCTTTTCTATTTGTGGTGACTTGTTGAAAGAGCACTTATTGCTTGATGAGCCTTATTGAAATATGTTATACTAACAATGTTTCAAGTCATGTCCATGTTCTCCATAAATTTGACATGCTTTAAGAGAACACGAAGTATTCCCTTGTTGATTTTATTGTTTATTATAATTTGGAAATTACTTTAGACCCTTCATGGGTTTCTTCCCCTTTTGATTCGATGCGAGTACATGCTTGTCATCCACTTCCTCTAAATTATGCATAGCTTCCTCTTATTAGAACAAATTTACCAACACCTCAAAGGTTGGTTTTTGTCCTGTGACATTCAAAGTGGTCACAAAGATCCTATATGTGGGGGGTAGTGCTCTAAGGACTATAAGGACCAAAGAATCATCTATCACTAGTTCACCCAAAGATTGAATTGAAGTCTTCAAAGTTGTAACTCTTCTAAGGAATGCTTCTACTTTTTCATCTGATTTGAGCTTAAGAGTGTGCAATTGGCTCTAAAGATGCAAGATTTGATTTTGAATCTTAGTTTCATATATAGTTTTAAGTTTATCCCAAGCATCTTTTGTAGTTGTATCACTAGGAATATGAGGTTATACCTCATCCAAAAATCCAAACATGATTATTAACTTAGCATTTTTATTAGCCTTGTCAAATTTTTATTATTGATCAACATTTATTGCATGTTTGAGCCATGTGCCTTCTATAATTGACCAAATGTCTTCAAACTCAAGATGTGTCTGTACTTTTATTTTTCATGTTGCATAATTGTCACCTCAAAGTAGTTATGTGTCAGGGAGCATAAAACATGGTCCAAAACCAAACATTTTACAAGTTATGTTTGACAAATTATATGTGTGTTGTTAAGTACATAAATGAAATGTACATTGGCAAAAAGTAAAGAAAATGCAAAAACACTTACACAAAGATAAAAAATCACACACAAGCACACAATGGAAATTGAACTCTACCAAAAATCCATCCAAAAAAGCAATGAAAAACTAGATGTTAGTTTCAACCAAAATTACATCCGAAGAGCAAATGAGGTTACAATTTTTCTATTATGTTTTTATATTTGAATGACACTAGTAGATAGAGAATTGAAAAATATGCACTTTTGAAAAAAATAGATCTCAAATTTGAGTTATGATTCAAAAGTTAAAGGCATTTTGATTTCTCATAAAAAAGTGTCAAATCAATTAAAAACACTAAAAAATTATTTTTGAGGACAAATCAGAAAAGAAAATATTCGTGAAACCACTCATTAAAACCAAAATTTCACCATGGACTTAGAAAAGTAAATGGAAGTGAAAACAAATCTTGTCAGTCCTCAGTATACGTGAAAGTGAGTTTTACTTCCTCTTTAAGCAAAAATTATAGCTAGTAGTAAAAAAATACTGATTTTCCAATTGTGTAAAGAGAGGAAAGAAAAGGAATTTTTTTTTGTTTTCACTTCTTTTTGGCTACCAAGAGAGATGGTATGAGTAGAGAGATGGGATGCCACTTAGTAGACTGTTTCTTGGTGTTTATTTCTAGCACTTCTAATGCCATGCACTAGCTAGTATGCAGTCCATAAAGGGCCCTCAAAAGTCAACACCACTATAAAAGGAATGCAAAATTGAAGGAAGTTGGTGGAAAAAAAATGTTGATCTTCACCACAATAGTATAAAATGATGATGCCAAAGTTTAGTAGTTAGATTAGATCAGATCTGAATAGTTTCCAAAATTGAAACCAAAAAATTCAAAAGTGCCAAGTTGGGATTTCTCTTTCCCACATAGCATTGATAAGACATAGTAGATGATGCCAAGGATTGATGGCAAAACTCAGCTCTCCAAAAACTTATCTCTCCTCTAATGCAACTAGATCCTCCTATGCAATAGCCTCAACACCACCACTCTCTCCACGCTACAGAAAGGAATTAAGATGCCTTAAGTTAACTTATAGAGAAAAGAGAAAACACTTATCCTTTTCCAATGCTCAAGTTACAAACTGATGATGCCTTAGCTAGTTACTCAAATGCCACTTCTCTTGTAGAAAATCCAATGCCTTATTCTTTCTCATAATTCAATGCCAGATCTAAAACATAGGAAAAAAAGGATGCCACTTGCTGGATAAACAAGGATGCCTAGATCTAGAGTTCACAAACAAGGACTCCAATGCCAAGAAAATCTCTATCAGTAAAAAGAAACTCCAAGGCTTCTCCTTTGCTAGATATAGGATTAAGAGGCTGTCAAATGGTTAATGGATGCTGTGGAAGGAATTTTATATGTGGGTCTAATTTTTATTTATTTTTTTAAGACAACTATCATAAATAGAATAATTCAAAATAAAATAAATCTGAATATCAACTAACTCTCTTCCTTTTAGATCTCACTAGGACGTTGTGTTGGCTGATTAGATGAGATGAATACTCAAATCAATAAGAGGGTCAATGCATATATAAATATCTAATATTTTCAATAAAAATTTATTAATATGTAATAAAAATTCTATATTTAAAAAAAAAAACAATTTCTAACCCTCTCATAGAATTTTCTCCTTCTATAAATTGGCCAAAATTTTGACAACATTTCTGCTTGGAATGGCTAAAATTAGAACAACGTGATGCATTCAAGGATCACACAAACTTTGCTCTCGATATCCACTGAATATCCAATGCTTTGAAAAAGACTTTCTAGGAATTTCCTACTCTGGTACCAAATGCAAGCTAGAATGAATTACACTAATTGAATTAACAAAAGCAATGTTGGAGGTGTTTATTTATACAATAAGAAGTGAGATTAAATCTCCTAATCAATAGGGGATTATGACTCACAAAAAAACTAATCACACCTATAAAATAACCCAAGTAACTAACGTATGTCAATAAAAGGTTAATAACACCTTGAGACATTTATTACAAAATAGCTAGGATTAATTATTCTAACATTTCCATGATGGCATCTAAGATTTCCAAGATAGCTTCATGCTCTTTTCTGAGAGGTTTGAGATTATAATAAATCAATATCTTGGAATCCCTTGACCCTAATTAAACATCCACCCAAGACCATTTGGGCTCCTTCTCCCTTTCATTCTCAAATTTCTTAACTCTATTGCCATCCAAGATTCCACCTATGAAATGTAGATTTTCAGAGACTAGAACCGTCACCATCCCCTCCTTCATAACACTAGATAAGTTCCTCCCCTATAATATTTTGAGAATAGAGTTACCATGAAGTTTATCCTCTTGAATTTTTATATTTGTGCCATGTCTCCAGAAATAAGAAACAAATAAACTAATGAAAACAAAAAAGTGATGAATCTTCAAGAAGGTTGCATATAAAAAAAGAATATTTTATATAATATATAATTTTTTATTTCTTGATTTTTAAATCTTAGATTTAATCATAATTTAAATTTTAGTCTAATGATTTTTTTTTTTTTTATATTTATTTATTTAATATTTATTTTTAGTTTTATTTGTTTATTGTAAGTTTTTTATTTAGTTTAATGTTATCACATGAATTTATCAATTTCTCTACATTTATGGACACCAAATGGAAAAGAAAAGGCAACATTCCTAGTCTATGAGTTCTTTTGAGCTAAATCATATCATAGTGGCACTTGAGAAATCTCATTTCTATGTGCATCTACAATTGCAAGTGGAGGAGCTTAGGTAGTGCATTCAAATTTTAGAAAATTAAAATGCTAGGGAGGTTCAAATCTGGGCCCATTTGCATTAGCTCAAAGTGGTTGATAGGGTCTCTAAGGAATTATCACATGCTCAAATCCCAACATGATTCTTAGCAGATAAAAGTAATTCAAGATGCTTTCTAACACCTTAGTGAAGTATTGAAAATGATATAAGTCTTCATGTAACATTACCAACAACTAAGAGCCATCCTTTGAGTGACAAGTCCTTTCCCACTATCTTTCATTTTTTCCCTACATGTTAACTATTACTCAAAGAGTCACTTTCAATAAGATGATTTTCATTTAGGACCTTTAAGAGGCTTCCATGTAAATGGCCAATGGAAAATCTCCTTGATGTGATGGATTTCCATGTGAAATTTATAAAAAATATGTGAGACATTTTTGGGTCAGACCTATATCAAGTCTACCTAGAAGATTTTTAATACCCACTCTTTAGGGAGTGACATTAAAAAGGGACACATTAAATTCATTCCCAAGATGGGAGATCTTAAGTTAGTTTTTAATTGGCAGTCCATCACTCTACTTAATGTTTCATACAAGATCATTGCTAAAGCACTTCAGCTCTGTCTTTTCCATCTCTTACCCTTGATTGTCAACCTTGAAAAAATGAAATTCATTCAAATCAGATACTTATTATATAATACAGATTGACCTAGATGATGCTTGGTGATTTAGGTTATAAGTTCTTCTTCAGATTCTTGAAATCTAAACACACAAAAAGCAAGATTAATGGTATTGAAGTTAATAAGCAACTTTTCTAGGATGCACCCAACATTAAATAAGCTTTCTTTGAGTTCTACTCCAATCTTTTCCTCTCTGATGGGTCTAGTGACTATGTTGAATAAAATAGGGCTTTATGTGAAGCTTGAATTCCTAAAAAGGTGTCACAAACTCATATATGCCTCTAGCTTGATGAAGTCAAAAACACTATTGCTTCGTTTAAGGATGATAAAGCACCTAGGGTGGATGGATTCCATACTAAATTCTATAAAGACAATAAGGATTGAATTTATAAGGACTATCTAGAGGTATTTAATGAGGTCATTTATGTTGGTACACTTGAATTAGACATCAATAGAAGGGTAATAAATCTCATTCCTAAGGATTGTAGTGTGTCTTCAGTAAAAAATTGGAGACCAATTACCCTTCTCAACATCTCATATAACATTTTGGCCAAAATACTTGCAAGGATATTATCTTCACTTTTACCCTCTATTATCTTAGAAACCCAAACTAGCTTTGTTGAAGGGAGATACATCCTAGACAATTTAATCACCAGTTGGGAAGGAATGCACTAGAATATAGATTCAAGTCAAGATGAAAGAATGATCTTTCTTGACTTTGAAAAAGCATATGATATAATTGAGTGGCCTTTCATTGAATGAATGTTGCATGCCTTTGGGTTCTAGGATAGAATTTTTAGAATGGTCAATGTACTCTTCAAGGATGCTTCGATTATCATTGAAGTCAACAGGGAATTGATAGAATCTCTTGAGCTTCAATTCTCCATTAGACAAGGGTGCCCTCTTGCCCATTCACTCTTTATTTTAATGGCTGATGCATTAAACTATCTACTGAGATTATCTAACATTAGGCCTCTAGTCAAATGTATCTCACTCCCAAATAATTATGCCCTCATTTATGTTTTGTTTGTTGATGACACATCAATCTTTGTCACCTTGGATAAAAACAACCTAGCTTAGGTAGTGGTTAGACTAGATATTTATTGCTATGCTTTTAGCTCTAAAGTGGTAATCCATTAATCACACATGCTAGGTTGGCAAGAACAACCTCCTATCTAGATGTCAAGCATTGGATGGAATTGGAAAGGGTTGAATGAAATGGTCAGGTACTTGGGTATTCCATTTACCCTCACAACCTCCTTCAAAATTATGTGGGAATGGATCTTTGATAAAATTAACAAGAAAATTATGAAATGGCAAGGACATCTACTGTCCTTACTAGGAAGGATTCAAGTATGTTATAAAGTTCTCTCATCATAAAATATATATTATGCCTCCTATTATCTCTTTCAAAAATCTCAGATCAAAATGCTTCGTAGGATCATAAGAGACTTTTATGGTCTAATGGGAAAGGGGGTAAGAAAAGGCATACAATTTCATGGAAATTTTTCTCAAAACCTATAAATATTGGAGGCTTGGGGCTAAATTACCTTTAGCTATAGGGTATAAAACTGGTGGTTAAGTGGATAATATGAGTTTCCATTAGAAATGAGCCTTGGAAATCCCTGGTTAGTAATAATATTTTGAGAGGGTTTCCTAAAAGAAATCTAGGCTAGAAAGGTTTGAATATTATTGATCTTCTCATTGGGCCCTTCATGGTCAAAGTTTTTGGATCTCCTATATTTACTTCTATTTACTCATACTAGGATGTTTTTACGCCCTTCATTGTTGCTAAACTTGTTTTCAACTAGTTTGGGACATGTTAAGGGTATAGATCACTTTGGTGGAATTTGGCTATCAATAGGAGATTGCTTGCCCTCACCAAGGGATTCTCTACCTTTGATTGGTACTCTAAGGGGTTGAGGATTCTTAAGGATATCTATTCCCATACAGGATGGTCTTCTTATATAGATCTCAAATCTATATTTTAGATTCCTAACTCTCAACTAAGAACATTCACCTTGATCCAAATAGCTGTGAAGGAAAAAAATAATGTGGTTTTCATGGAAGAAGAGGGTGAGTTTTGGGAGAGTGTGAAGTGAAAGAAAGGTCCCCCTCTTGATTTTACCTCTCAAATGCTTTACAAGAATCTCTCCTTCTCTAGTGTCCCCTACCTCACCATCAATTATATTTGGTCTGTGTGTGATCTCCTACCTTCATGGTCTTTTAGGTTTGATGTGATTTGGGCCTCTTATCTTGAACCTAAGAAATCTTATTTTCATTAGTTATTAATGTATAAGAAACTAGATATTAGTTTTGTCTTGAGCACTTTTGGTCTTATAATCCCTTATGTTCTTTTTGCAGTGAAATTGAAATGGTTGAGCATGTTTTTTTCTCCTACCCATATGCTGCTAAGATATTGAATTATTATCTAAAATGTTAGAGTGTGCTTTTTGATTATGAGATTGGATGGCTTCACATTTCATTTGGTTATGCATGTCCTAAGATTAAACTACATCATTTCTTTCATAAATTTTTTCTTATGTTTTCTACTAAAATTTTCTAGTTTTTATGGAAGCAAAGAAACCTTGAGGTTTTCCAACAGAATGCTAGATTGCTTACTGACTTCACAGTTGAAGTCATCCTCTGTATTTTGTCTTTGGAGATATTCCTATAATTAAAAGTGACTTAGGACCAACTCAATTAATTTATCAAAACAAGACTCCTCAAAATTACCTTGAACTTCCTACTTGATATTGAGGGATACCCCAAACTGAGCCCCCATCCTGATTGGGCAGTACGTCACCAGACAGTAGTCAAAGTTAAAATTTTAGAATATGAGTGGGACTACATAAAAGACACATATTTTGAATAGGTCGAACACCAATTACAAGAATGGATTACTCCATCTAAAGTTGACAAGAATGGGATTGATAGTTGGTTGGATGTGAATGAAAATGTGCTAAAGGATGTGTGTAATGATGAGTAGGGAAGATACATAATTAAAGAAGCCCATGATACATTTACATTATTTGATCTAAACATGTTCCCTAAATTAGGTGATGAGATTGTAGAGACAATACCTTCTTCTTAGGTATTGGCTCTAGTAACATATAATCAAGGTCCATATGAGGAATTGTTGAAGAAGATTGATGAAAACATTAAAATTTTATTTGGCAAGTTGGAAAAACTAATCAAAAGAGGAGGCTTAGCAGAGATCGAGGATGTCTTGGAATATGTTAAAAATAGCAACATGAAAGGACAGCTAGAAAAAGTGGATCATTATCCTGCTTAGATGTCTTTTAGATAGATGTGGTTGAGACCTAGTGGTCATAAATTTTTTTTAGAGGGACTTGATTCTATTGATTCAGATGATAAATGTGAAGTCGAATGCACTACTACTAATAGGGCACATGACTTGTAGGCTTGACTCTGCCACATTTGGGGTGGTTTCTCTTTGTTATATTTATGTTTTGATGTTATTTTTGCTTTTGTGATACTATTGATACTATTATTTTTTTGGGTTGCCTCTATGGAGCCATTTTTATATTGTACATTTGATTATTATGCTTGTTGATGGGGGATGCCCTATAGTATGATATGTCTTATCTGGAATCTTTGTAAATGTTTTTGGCATCTCAGATGCTTATATTAGTAATTGATCTACAATATAAAATAATTATATATATACAAAGTGAAAATAAAATTATACTATTAAAATTGTTATTTGGTGGGTTTAATAGTATAATTTTATTTTCACTTTGTGTATATATATATATATATATATATATATATATATATATATATATATATATATATATATATATATATATATATATATATATATATATACAAAGTGAAAATAAAATTATACTATTAAACCCACCAAATAACAATTTTAATAGTATAATTTTATTTTCACTTTGTATATATATATATATATATATATATATATATATATATATATATATATATATATATATATATATATACAAAGTGAAAATAAAATTATACTATTAAAATTGTTATTTGGTGGGTTTAATAGTATAATTTTATTTTCACTTTGTATATATATATATATATATATACAAATTTAGATGACTTAAAAATTATATATAGTTTTAAAATATGGTTTTAAAAGAAATGTATAAATATAATAGTAATTTTTTATTAGATCATATTTATTTTTTTTAAATCAAATTTTATTATATATATTTTAATATTGAGATATCTTTAACAAAAGACTAAACACCTAAAGGTGAAAAATTAGTAGTTCTACCTTGTGAGCAGATGAATGTCAAGTTATACATCAACTATCAATAGTACCTAATATAGAAATATAAAAAATCCTCATGTAGGAGGTGCTAGCACAAAATAACCACAACCAAAACACAAAAAAGAAAAAATCCCATGAAAAGCCTAGAAACGTCAAGCATCTGGCACCCTCCTATAAGTAGCACCAATAGAACTAAAATTAGGGCCCCACTAATTAGGAACTCAGGTCCCTTCTATAAATCCTCATTCAAATCATTTTATGGTAGATAGTAGTGGTAGGGGTCTAAATTTTTTTCCTTAACAAATTATACCACATTAGTAGCCTCTTTAATACCCCCAATATCGACCAATCTTTCTAAACTATTTGTTAAAAAATTCAAATTCTTATGTGTGCCTACAAGTCTATTTTTATGTACCATCATTAGGGTGAGAGAGCATAAGACCTTTCACAAACAAAATCTAAGGAAAACTAGAATCAAACATCACAACAATAGTATCCAAATCTATAGAATCATCCCCATCAAGGCTATTACCAGAAATGTTATTTTGTACAGTTAGGCTAGGACTTTTACTATAAACCATTAAATCTTTGGTCAAGTCAACCTATCTCTATGTGTCATTCTTATTAGAATCTAAGGAGTTAAACTAGGAGTGGATAAGATTGCACCCTAACCAAAGTATGAATTTTTTATTCAAGTTCACTCATATTTAGAAAGAAGCACCTCTGTAGTAGTGGAATATGAGATACCCTAGTTAGAGCTTTGGATATCCACCAGAATTAAATAAAAATTTTGAAGACACTTTTAATAGACCTGTATATAATAAAATTTCATGTTGGCTCTGTGGAATTTTGAGCTAGAGATATATTAACATATCAAAAAAATTGATAATGAATTCAATTGAGAATTCAGTAAGAACCTTATCATTAGCTTAAAAAATGTCCAAGTTTTTTTGCTTCTATAAAAACCCAAAGAATTTTAATAGAAAAAAAATCCAAAATTTATGGAAAAAAGGGTGAACATTATTTTTAGAATAAGTATAGCCAAAATCTATATTAAACTCGGTAATATCACACCCAAAGACAATGGACCAACTTTTTAGTAACATTTCCAAATTTTATCAACATATTGATATATAAAAAAGAGGTGCTCAATGGACTCAACATCACTACACATGAGAGAAAGGGGGAAATCATCACATTTAGCAAGAACATCACCCATAGCCAAATTATTATATAACAAAAACCATCTAAAATAATATTTTTTAGGTTCTAAATAAGAATCCCAAATAACATTAAATCTAAAAGTCTAACTACATAGAGGATCACAAACATTTCAAACATTGTTTAGAGTAAGATAAGGAGGATTAGTGAAGGAAAGATTATTGTATAGAATTATTATGGAGAAATCATGGAGATGAGGCCCTTTGATCTATTTGACACTATCCTAAAATTCATTTTCATTTTTCAAAAGAGTTACTAAATTATTGCCCTTGAGTGCTTTACTCAACATCTAGAATATGTCCTATGTTGGGTTGTAGTAATATGATATATGTGTTTAATAAGAATCTAAGAGGCCCAAAAATTACCAACAAAGAGATATTTGAAATACCACATGCATTTCTTATACCATTCCAAGGTAGAACACCCTCTGGTAAGAGCAACAAGCTGATTGTTGAGGGAGAGGTTACACCAAATAGATCTATAACCTTGACAACAAGTACCCGCCCAAATAAAAACATGTTTGGTAGTAACAAGTTGTTTTTCCAACTCCCATTATTTATAAATAGAATAGGATATATTAAATTTAACAACTTTAAAATAAAAAGGGTGAAGAAGAATGTCCATAATATGAAGACCTTTCCAACCTCACTTGCCTTTAGGATAACCTCTCAGAATATTGTTTCTGAGTTCAACACCTTCCAAGGATCATCACCCTTTAAATACTTAAAGCCCACTTAACAACTAAGGTAATACCTTAGATATGCATATATTTTAGACCAAACCCACCAATATCCCTAGGCTTGAAGCATAACTTCCAAGCAACAACATGCCTTTTCCTATTCCCTTTGTTGTCAGACCAAATAAAATCTCTAATAATATTGTGAAGTAAATTGATATAGGTTTTATTGAAGAGCTAACAAGAAGAATATTAAATACTATAGGAAGAGAGGATTTTTTTATAGACCTGGATTGTGTGTAGGAAAGAGGGAAGATGGCCATGCTAGTTTTTAATTTTCTTATTAATTTTAGTGTAGACCCACTCCCACATCTTCTCTAGATAAAGAAGAAGGGAAAAGGGAATACTCAAATATCTAACCATCTAATAAGGTCTATTCCATTCCCAACCAAAATTTAAGAGTGAGTTTGGCTGGTGCTCATTCCGACCAATCATACAAGATTTAAGCATAACAACTTTAGATCTTAAATCTAAGAAATATATTTTTAGCCTGATTTCCACCTAAATAAAATTTTCCTTGAATAGGATAATAAACAAAATTGATTCATAAATAAATAGAACATCAATCATTTCTGAATTATTTGGAAGTTGAATACCTTTAACAGGAGGTCAACCTCAATAATTCTAAGAGAGTACTATAAAACGTTAAAAACCATAACAAAAAGAAAAGGAACAAGAGGACATCCTTTTCTAATATATCTTTTAAAAATAAGAGAGTCTGTAGTTTATCCATTAAGCTCAATACCAATTGAGGCATCTTTAGAAAGCATAATGATCATTCTATAGAACCTCTCCTCACATCCAAAATCTCTAAACACTCTTTCAATAAAGGGCCATTCAATTTCGTCATAAGCTTATTCAAATTTAATAAGAATCATCCCAATATCTTGTTGAGAGTACTAAGCCAAAGACATACCATCCTAGCTTGCAATGAGGTTATCAAAGCTATATCTTCCTTCTATGAACCCTATCTGAGTCATAGAAACAATCGAGGGTGGTAGAGATGAAACTCTTTTTGCCAAAATTTTATAAAAAACATTGAACAGATTAATAGGCCTCCATTTTTTTACCAATGGGAGATCACCCTCCTTTGGTATGAGATTAATTACCCATTTTTAAATCTCTAAACCTAGGGAGCCAACAATAATTGATTTTGTGTACACATATAAGCACTATAAGGCAATCTAATCCATATTATCTTTGTAGAATTATGTAGGAAAATCATCAATATCTGGGGCCTTATCAACCTTTAATGAATTGATAGCTCTTTTGAATTCATCCAAAGATATTTCACTATCCAATAACATAGTTTGGATGGAAGAGATCTTTTTTGGAGTCATATTTTCACATAGAACTCTGCTTTGTTCAATCTATTCATTCGACTCATCAACCAAAAATCTTGGAGAAAATATCCAATAATTCCTCTCTGATCACTTTAGAGTCAACCAAAATCTTATCATCTACCTTAATTTTAAATGTTCTCTACCTTTAATGCTGAGTCTTCAAAAAATAGAAAAAAACTTGGAGCCTTTATCTCCAAGCTTAATCTAATTAATCTTGGATCAAATTTGAGCACCTATAGTAGAATAAATTTTATGTTGCCTAATGTAATGCTTAACATTAGAAAGGGTATCAAGCAGGGAGGAGTTAGTCAGATCAATTTGCAAAGCAGATTATGCCTAAATAAGTTATTCCTGAGCAATTCTAAAGGAATTCCTTTTCTTCTTAGCTTTTAGATATCTAAAATATCTTACAAAATTTTTAGTCAAATCCATAGAGTTATTCTAGTTATCAATTTTAGACTCAGAGTCGTAAGAAAATTTACCAATGTTCCATGTAGAATGGATATTATCCATGTAATCCCTGTCTTCAATATTAGAAACATTGAAGTTATACAACCCTTTCATGGTATATTTATCACCCTTTTCATCATTTATAAGGTAAAATATGAGTTCAATAGGATGATGGTTAGAGTTAGTGAAAGGAATAACATTAAAAACATTACCATCTCTTTCCAAATAGGTATCAAAAGAATCTTTACATAGGTAGAATCTGTCAAGTCTAGAATAGAGCCTTCTAGAGTTGGCCTGATTATAACACCAAGTATACCAAATACCTTTAGTCTATAATTTACCTTTGTTATGGGGATTATCTACTTTATGATATATCTTAAATTTAGACCAAAAAAATTTCATTACCTTTCCATTTAGTGAGGGTCACCACCAAGTTTGTTCTCTCTCTCCTTAATCAAATTAAAATCCCCACCAAAAACCCAAGTCATGTCTTTCAAATTAGTAACAAGCCAGTTCCAAATCCTTATTTCTTCCCTATAAACTTATAGGCATATATATTACAAATCCTAAATAATTTTCTCTCCTTATTAAAAATAACATAGACTACCTGATTGCATTGATAAGTGACATACTCACCAATATATCCCCCCCAAAGTGGATTGATCAGAATTGATGCACCACCTTTACCTCTAAAATGATTAGTGGAAAAGTGAATAGAGTTAAGCCAGATAAACCTAAGATAGAAGAAAGATTAGACCCAGTAGCTTTAACCTCTTGAAAAAAATTAAAATCAAGATTTGATCTATAACTTTTGAACTATCTAACAATAAGTTGTCTATCTGGGGATTCTATCCCCCTTACATTCCAATTGATAATGTGCATAACCATAAATAGAATTACTTAGTCAAATTAGGGCATTTATCTCCCCCCCTTATTTTGGTATAATATTTTAAAACATTTAGGAACCTGATTCTCCTTATTCCTCTTTTTACCACTACCATCTTCACCTCCCATCATTCCTTCTTTAACTTTTTTTCAACAATAACAGGAACAAGTTATTAGGGGGAATTCACCAAAGGGATAGATTTAAGTATTTTAACAAACCCTTTAGATGCCAAAATTTCACTAGTATTAGGATTACCATTATCCACAAGAATAGAGTCAAAAATGATTTCCTTAATGGGGATAGGGTCATTCAAGGGGGAGAACTGTTCAAACAAGTTTTTAGGAGAAAGTTTAACATTATTGCCAAGGACAAAATCTATGCTATTCCCATGGTCAAAACTAGGGCCCAAAAAGTCATTAGAGTTTTTCCCTTTAGAAATGGGAACAACATCAACCATGAATTCATCATGAAGCTGTTGAAAATTTAGGGTTTCAAGAGGCAATAAGGTCTGAACCAATGGTGTGGTCTGGTTAACCTCCTCCAGAACAATAGGTAGAGTAGCATCTTTAGGAGGGGAAACATCAATTAGATGTGACCCCCTATTATATTTGAGTAAAGGACCTATTCAATTACATAAAAAATTACACATTAATATATTCTAAGGCACCCACTAGGGGGTGTATTGCCTTCAATGATTTTAGAATCAAAATTTGGGTTATCAGTAATTTTTAGGTCATCCATTCGATGAGGGAGAGGATTATATAGATCATATTTTCTATTGAGCTTGGGGCCTCTCTAAGATTATTTATCAAATATTTTATTAAAAGACATCGAAGGGTAATTTTTCCTTATATGTCCATATATTTTACAAAAAAACCAATAATTAAGTCCTCCCAACCCTTTAATAGGACAAATACAAGATCTCCCATTAATATAAAAAATAAAGGTTTTTGGAAAAACTTCCATGGGGTTTAGAGAGATTAAAAACTTAGAATTCATGTGGGCTAAAGAACATATGATATCCTCAACCCTAAGCACCTCTCCTATGGTTTTAATGGCTTGAGAAAGAAAATTACATAGTTGAAGAGGAATGTTTTCAATATCTACCCATCTCAGGGCCACTTTAAAAACCAAATCTTGACATTCTAATTTGAGGTTCCAAGGGACACATTTAAACATAGTTTGTCCCAAATTCCTTAAAGGTTTGTTAATAACTCTTCTATGCATATTTGAATTTCTAGAAAGAACCATGAAACCCCCTTTTTGGAACATTCTATAGAAACTAACATATATTCTCATTTTCTTACCCCAAACCGAATTAAGACAATTATTAAAAAAATCCTTGAAGGAAGGGAATTCTTATTCAAACAAATAGCAAAGACCCCAATATTTTTCTACTGAGATTCTTCCCTATGTAGATCTTGTTCCATGGATGCATTGGGAAGGGAAAAAAGGGTTTTACTAGAGCTAGGGCACTTATCATCTTTTTCCTCATTGATTCCTCTTGGTCCATCCTTATACACATTGCTCAGGTTAATAATGAATCCTACACCTTTTGTATGCTTATTAGACTCTTCCTATAAAACAAATTCACTGAACAATTTCTTTTGGTTGCCACTTTTCTCACTACCCTTCTCAAAACTAACTTTTAGACCGCTCGACTCACGGTAATTTTTATCCAAAGCTGAAGGGTAACCATTTCCATTAATGCTTTCATCAAATTGACTCCCCACATGATTTAAAACACTCCGGCCATCTGTCTCAATAAGCCACAACAATTAAATGCATTCACTAATTTTCAATAAAATTACACATGAGGAGGGAACCAGGGAGGGGGAACAAAAAACTAAAAAACTAGATAGTAAATACAACCTTTATACCTAGCTAAAATTAAAAATATTAAATATACAAGAATAAAAGACCCAGATGAACACCACAACCACAAATCACCTTGCACCATTAAAATACAAACAACCATACAAGCACCAATAAGACAAAAGGAACCAAGAGAGATAAAAGCAAACATGGAGAACCATCAAAAGAGGGTGACTATTCATCTCCTCACTACAATTACATATGAGGAGGGAATCGGGGAGGGGAAACACAAAACTAAAAACTAGATAGTAAATACAACCTTTATACCTAGCAAAAATTAAAAATATTCAATATACAAGAATAAAAGACCCAGATGAACACCACAACTACAAATCAACTTGCACCATTAAAATACAAACAACCATACAAACACTAATAAGATAAAGGGAACCAAAAGAGAGAAAAGCAAACATGGAGAACCATCAATAAAAAGTGATTATTCATTTCTTCTTTGCAAAGTTCCACTTTATTTTTCTTATCTATTATATTTATTATTAAAAATTTAATGTAAACATAATAAAACATCAATTAGTTGTAAAAATAATTATTTAAAATTAATATTATCATGTGTGTATAATATAGTCAAATTATATATAGAAGTTTACAAAGAAATGTTAAACTGGGAAAACATAAATTGTAAAATTCTACATATATATAAATATAAGAAAAGTTTCATAGAAAATTTTCTAAATAAATATTAAATTGGGAGAATATTAATTGTGAAATTTTATAATATTTTTTAAAGATATTTTATAAATGATTATTATCACAATGAATCATAGATTCTACCAAGAAATTTTAAGTAGTAATTTATTTTTATTTAAAAACTCATGAATTTTTTTATAAATATTATATTAATGAAAAATAAAAATTAAATAAAAAGATTTCAATTAAAATTTTATAAATTTTAAAAAACTTATGATATGATAATAAATAAATAAAAATTAAGAAATTGTTTAAAATTGATAATTTAAAATTTGTAAATAAATTAAAAATTGTATCAAATGTAAATAATCAAAACTAGGTTAATAATAAATTTTATAAATTTTAGATTATAAATAGTTTAACAAAGTAATAAGTAACAATAATATGTGAAATTGTAGATGAGATAAAATTTTAAGACTATATTTTTAATATTTAATAATAATAATAATAATAATAATAATAATAATAATAATAATAATAATAATAATAATAATAATAATAATAATAATAATAATAATAATAATAATAATAATAAAAGTTACATAGAAAACTTTCTAAAAAAATTGTTAAATTGGAAAAATATTAATTGTGAAATTATAAATAATTTTTATGGCAATGAAATCATAGATTCCACCAAGAAGTTTTAAGTGATAATTTATTTTATACTAAAAAGTCATCAATTTTTTCTTAATAAATATTATGCTTAATAAAAAATAATAAGTAATAAAAAAATTTAATTAAAATTTAGTAAATTTTAAAAAACTTAAGATATGAAAATTAAAAAAAAATTTAAGAAATTGTTTAAAATTAATAATTTAAAAATTGTAGATAAGTTAAAAATTATATATAATATAAAAATCAATACTAGATTAGTAATAAATTTCATACTACAAAAAGTTTAGCAAAGTAAATAAAGTAATAAGTAACAATAATATGTGAAAAGTAAATAAAGTAATAAGTAGCAATAATATGTGAAATTGTGGACGAGATAAATTTTAAAGGTCATATTTTTAAAGTTTGAAATTTTTTATAGGGTAAAATTATTGTTATATATATATATATATCAATTTTATGTTATTTTTCAAAAAAATAATAAAATAAATTGATTTTTTAAGAAAATTATATTTATTTATTTTTATTTTTAACATAATAAAAAAATAAATTTTATTTATTTCATTTATATATTTATAAATTATTAGTTTTTAAAATAATTTTCTTTAATGGTTTATATTTTACATATAATTATTTTTTAATTAATTATAATTAAATTGATAAAATTGCTTATTTTCTATAAAGTTCATTCAAGTTTCATTATTTTATGATTTTATTTTAAATTATTTTTTATATTATATCAAAAGTCTAAATTTATTATTCTAATTTTATTTAGTCTTCTTAAAATTTATCAAAAATAAAAATATAATATTTATAGTAAATTATATTTTAAAAAATATATAATTTTCATAAAAATATATGGAATAGTAGATTTTATATAATTTTTTCAAATAGGTTTGAGGGTTTTGGGGGTCCCTTCCTGTTAACAAAAGATATTAAAAAAATTATATAGGTCTTGCTTAACGACAAAAACCTAAAGCATTTAACCACCACAGTCCAGACAAAACATACTAGGTCTTTAAGTATTTATAAATACTTAAACTTTACATTAAAAGATAGTTTTCACATAAGTATTAAAACTAGCATAACCTATAAGACACCCTAAGCTAAACAATAAAACATATAATAAAAACCAACATTTAATCTATAATAATGACTTGGTCACCAACCTATTTGTCACCCTAAACTTCATTAAAGTGTTAAGATAGATCTTTCTTTGACATCTTTGGAACTTTAATTTCCACTAGTTATAGATAAGAAGGTGCCTATGACTTAAACCTTGCTAGTAGAACTACTCTACCTAACATCCCAAATTGAGAATTCCTCCCCATTTTCTTTTGCTTCCTATAATAACCCATCACTTACACCTTACCCCCTTCTTCTCCCACCAAGGAAGTGCCTACAAACTTCCATGAGCAAACCCCTGAATCATCATTTAAACCGCCTACAGCCTCTCTGATGTCTTGTGCACTACTCACCATTTTGTCAAGAGAGGAAGAGGGGTTGTCAATTATTTAGAATTTGGAAGGACCACTCCCTTGGCTTCCCCCTTTGTCTCTTCACTAGAACATAGAGAATCCACTTCTACAAAATTTAAAAGAGAAACAAACCTCTCTTCTAAGGCGTTAAAAATAGACATCAAGACAAAGCCTAAACCATCATTCACCAAAAAGGGGAGCTCAACATATGGTCCTTAGGATGCATTTTATATAACTATGATAAAAATTAATACTATTATCTATCCAAATAAAGAAAGTAACCAAATCTTTTACCTGATCTTTATCCACAATTATCATTAGTAGATTACCAATAAATAGGGTAGTCAGGGATGAATTCACCTTCACCCTTATACTTTATTCTGGTAATTCTACCCAACCAAATATTTTACCTGGTCTTTATCCATAATTACCATTAGCAGATTACTAGAAAATAGGGTTGTTAGGTTTGATTCACCTTTCTGCTTTCTTGTAGCAACTCTACCCCCAAAATATTTTCTATAGCCTGTACTACTTCCACCATCAGAGTCTAGATTACATTTTGTAGTCCCATCCTTGACATTTTTCCTGCAAATCCTATTTCCCTAGACTCAACACCTCTAAAACAAATTGGTGACACTAAGGTTTTAAGAATTTTCAACTCCATTTTCAATAGATCAAAAACTCCAATACCTAATTGCATGACACCTTCACAAATGGGAAGAAATATTGATAAAGTTATCTTCACAAGGATTTTGCATGCCCAAGCAAGATTTTGCATTATTTACCACATCATAACATTAAAGGCACCATCATTGAGAGATCCACCACCCTCTCCCATGAGCCCTAAAACTACTAATAATAAAAACTCCACCATTTCTATCATGTTGTAATCATACCATCTCTCTTTACAGTTATCTACCTGTTCATCCTTCCTTTGATCAATCCCTGCGTTTGCTATAAAATCCTCTACCTTATTAATTTACCAAAATTAATGGACATAAGACCAACTATGAAATTGACCCAACTTCTCCAAAGCCTACAACAAAATATTATCCAATTACTAGGATTTAGCCTTTTGAAGAGAGAGAGAACCTAAATTACTACTTGAGAGTCACCCTCAATTTTTAAACACACCATTCTGCACTCAAGAAAGGTAGTGTAGGTATTTCACACTTTTGTATCTTGTAAGTTTGTTAGCATAAGAGGATCATCCTATAAATATGATATTTCATAGTTATCTAGAAGTAATTTTTTAATATTAAATTTTGGTATGATGTTTTTTTTCCTTACAGGATTGGCATAAATTGATAGTATTAGTTTCCTAAATTATCATGAGTATAAGATAATAATATCTGACATAGAGGGACTAAATTATATGGAAACATGTTATACATGAAACTTATAAGGGTACTATGATGAGATATTAGTAATCAAATCTAAGAATTAATGTGTTTAGTAACATTAGAAAGCTTGTGAATACATTTATCAAGAAATTATGGGAAAACATTCAAGTTTTAAAAATATATACTATACTCCTTTGAAGTGTTTTACGTTTGATATTAACATAGGTTGTATTTATGGATATCCACATAAAGATGCCCTAGATAGCCATGACTATATATTAGAGACCATGTAAGGTTCTTAAAATCTTATAAGATACCTCATCTTTAGCCAATGCCATAAAATATCCCTACCCATTGATATGGCATGATACTAATGTGGATGACTGATGGATAAGTTTTGTGATAGGGTTGTATGATATATATTGGTATGCATTATGTGTTCATACTTTTTCTCAATACCTTAAATAGACCAAAGGTGCCTCACTAAGGGACCATAGGTCAGTCTAGTGATGGTTACAACCCTTAGATGTCTATTTATTGATTACTATGATATGACCTTAGGTGGGAAAAGAATCTATCTTGGTTTTTTAATGGTGGTATGTCATCTAGATAAAAATGAAATTTGAGTTGAGGATTTGTCTTTGATCCTTATAGTTACCAGATTATGATGGTCACAATAATAATCTTGGTGAATGTATTATGGTCTTGAGTTAGATTATTCCATGACCATTATATGTGGTCAAAGGTATTTGATATAATATGTTCTGATTTGTCTCAATAATCTTTGAGTGGAACATGCCATGTTCTTGATATGTGATTTTACAAAATGGTACCCTATTGTGAGATGATTTAGGCACTGAATTGCTTATGAATTATATATTTCATTTGCATGTTGCTCTTATTACTATTTGTATCCAACATAGTGTGTATGACTATATGTACCTTGTAAGGTGTTTTTGAAATATTTAATCAAGTCTTCTAATTGTATATCTAGAAATAAATTCATTCAATTTTGTTTAGTTTCATGATTATTTTTGATTCAAACAATAATCATTCTCTTCAAACAATTATGGTGAATTCTGAAATGAAAATACTTATTCAATTGTAAACCATTGTAAATCGTAATAGTTTGCATATTGTATAAATGTTCTATAGTATCATTTTTTCTTTCAATAAATGGTCCATATCCATATAAAGAAATATGGAGTTTTCAATCCTTAGTTATATGAATTAGGTGGTATTGTAATAGGAATGGTGTTAGTCATGGTTTTATAATGATGAAATCAATATCCATAACTGTTAAAGTGTCCTCCAAGATTTAACCAAAACCAAGATATTGGTATGACTATTCTGATTAGCATATATAATTGAGTGATATGGGATATCTCTTTTTGTGGCTCATAACTAGAACAACAAAAATAAACAAGATTGAAGTGTATGGAAGTTATTGATTGTTATGGAATCTATTTCTTATAGATTCAATGATGTATTAATTTACAAATAATATTTATATGTATCCTAGTAGGAAAGATCTAAATTGCAACATAATTAAAACTTTTATGACATTCTATTAGTGT
>JARHVA010003250.1:1492500-1502500 GCA_037957365.1 Torreya grandis
AATTTGTTGCTATGAGTTCTTGATTGAAAACAAATAAGTTTCATGGAATGAATAAAAAGAATCTAGGATTAACTTAATTGAAAATAAAACACAGGATAATCTTAGATACATTATTTGAGTTTAATGATTTAACTACAGATTTGCTTGGTTTTAATATGATGGATTTTTATACATATAATGTGTGTGTGTGTGTGTGTGTGTGTGTGTGTGTGTGTGTGTGTGTGTGTGTGTGTGTGTGTGTGTGTGTGTGTGTGTGAGTGTGTGTGTGTGTGAATGGTATTTTGATAGAGCTATTATAGGGATATATCTAGGAATTGTTCTCGTCCTTTATGAAATTCTAATTTAATTAATAAAAACACATGTATGGCTTCATATGTTAAACATGAAATAGTTGACTAAGTATTACTATCAATTATATATAGTTGAATTGTTCTAGTCCCTTGATTGAGTATAATTATGTTTGAAAAAGGGACGTATAATGACTTGGTTCTTATTCTAGTCCCTTATGCACATTTGGTTTGAATGTAGTTATTTTGAATAATGTATGTTGTCACTTTATAGTTAAGTGAATAAAATCAGGAGCATTTTGTGTTTGTGTTTGATTGTACTTGTTCTTCAATGGACTCTGTATTCTAAAATTTATATTAATTTTATTTTGAATATTTATATGTGATTACTAGATTATATTTCAAATAATAGGAGGTGGTTATATGAGTATGTCAATGGGTAAATTATATACATATCCCCTAATATTGTATGATATTCATGATTTAGTAGTAGAGAGTTATGTGTGAGTGAAATTGACTTAGATTTTAGATCTAATTTTTATAATGAAAACTTTGGATAAAGTAATGTTATAGCTGAGACATTGTCACTCCACTGTACTTCTAGTTTACATGTGTATGTTGATGTCATTTAGATAGAGGATTGGATTCTATGGTCTATATGATTTCTACATGTAATAGTGATAGTACACACATGATTTTCATTTGATTTCTTGATATCCGTATTATTTTTATTTTTCCCTCCATGAAGGGTAGGGCCACTCCTAGTGGGGAGGTGTGTGGGAGATCGTTGGTTTGTGGTTAGAGGCAAGACACTCAAATGATGTTCTCCCTTTGTCAGTTGATTCAACCTTTGGGATTATACTCAAGCTACATTTGAATCGATCAATGAATTTTTTATAAATCTCTTTTTGTACTATTGTACTCATCTTATTGTATATTTGACTTTGTACTACATTGTACTTTATTCTTTGAAGGATAATTAATCCCAATAATGGTTGTGTAAATTATAAAATATTCTAAAGTTATAGACAATAATGGTTGTGAGATTATTCATGGATGAAATAAGTATTATATATTTTGTACATGATTTCATATATTGTACGTTGATTAAATGTTATTTAGCTTATAATATGAATTGATTGTTTGAATACTAGATGAATTAGACTTTTAGCAAGTGGGTTAAATGTTATTATAGAATTTATGGCTTTAGATACATTTATTAGTCAAGCATGATTAATCAGATAGTTGTAAATGATTTTAATAAGTAATCTATGTGATTAAAAAAGTTACTATAATTATTGGTTAACCAAGTGGGGTGTAACACACTAAAAAACTATCAATTTTGATGGCTCTACTAAATCTAAATTTTAGTAGAAAATATATGCATGAGAATAATTCATCTAATCAATGGCATAATTTTATGTTGAATGAATAAATGAATAACCTAAAAGTATCATATGGTTTGTATGATATCAAAACCATAGACAAGAAATATTTAAATTTGTATGCTAAAAATGTAGATGAAAACCCTCCTCCCCTTCATTTTCCCTTGTTTATAGGTGGGAAATTTTTGGAAATGTTCTTGGACAACAAGAAAGCCACATGAGAAGTTACTAGGCTTTCCCAAAAGGCCATGTATACTATAGTACTTGCAATTACAATGTCTTAAAAAATAATGTTTCTCCTTACCTATTTTAAAGTTCTTCTTTTAGCATAGTCTAGGTAAAGGTGAACTAAGATTTGGTACCATTTTCACACATGCTGAGAATATGTTAACAAGTGGAAATAATTTCACTTTGATAATATATTTAGATTAAGGTAAACCCACCTTTGATAGGTGTGGAACCCATCTCAATAATAATGGGAAGCCTAGGTTTCCCCAAGAGAGAGCCTAAAAATAAACAACAGAGATAGCAGTAAATGGAAAAAACCCAACCTAGGAATGCATAAGAGAACAAAACACAAAAAAGAGAAGATCATCCAAACAAAAATCCATAAAAATAACTAGAGAGAGGAAGACAAACCAACACAAAATGGACACAATCCCACATCCCAAGTCTAGTTCTATAGGCTGTAAAATAACCCAATAGAGGAAAGGAGACGCAACATCCAAAAGAACCACCCAATAGAAACAACTATGGAAGATACTATAGATTGTTTAAAATTAGAATGTGTTGCAACTCATCTTGACTCCTATCCTTTCTAATAATTTCATTAGGGGGGATGTCCAAAATTTCCACATCAAACTTCTAGGAACCTTGAGGGTCATTAGAGTCTTCTCAGTTGAGGATATAATTTGGATCTCCTCGAGTCACTGTGCATGAATTCTCAAACTAAATAAACTTCCTACAACTTGAACAAATATCTTTTTCCCCATCAAACATGATTTCCTAGTCCTAAGATCCCAAGGTGGACCTTAGTTGAATGGATTTAGTAAGAGTTTAGCTCATGTCTACTAGTATAGATATTCCAGTTGAGATCAACCTCTTGTAAGAGTGGGTGATAGGGTTGATGGTCACAAGCGAATCAAATATTTTTGTGATGCTTTTCAGGGTCTAGTTGATCCAAAAAGTGGGAGGGAGGCTATGGATTCCACAAACAAAGAAATTTGATATATTTTGAAATTTAAAGGAGACTAATTCAATATTGAAGGTTGAAGCATGAGTATTACCCTTCCCATCAACCATGACCCTTAATTAAAGATTCATGTGTAATATTTGTTGTAAGCAAAAGAGAACAATAGAGAATGATTAGAAAGATAAATGATTTTAACTCCATCAATCCCTTTCCACTTTATTTTTATCCAATTCCTATTTGCTTCAATGCTATTCCTTGCTCCCACAAATTTTCCCACCAGGGAGTTGTCATACTTTTATTCAGCTTTGTAAAGGACCTTATGGGGAATGTACAAAATTAAATTCCTACAAGTAGGTTTAATAGTAGTAGGCTTACAATTTCCTCTCATATATTGCTCTTCCATTACAAATATATTGTCCAGAACTTTAAAGGGCTGGTTCTAACTCTCAAAATTAATGGCAACTAAAGTAGTTAGAGAATCTTTGAATTTTCTCCTGAATGGGTAGAATAATAAATGTTCTATCCACAAAAATTTTTTAGAGGGAAATTTTCTCCAGCCATAAAAAATTAAAATAGGTAAAAAATAAAAATAATTAATTTTCCAACCATTTGAAATAATAACTCTCTTGGGAGTTGGAAAAATTCCCCATCCTAGTCACCAAAAATCAACTAAAAATTCAATGTTACATATGGACCCTTCAAGGTCACAATTGAGATTAAAAAACTTCCAAAATTATAGAACCCCAAAATTAGCACTTACACTTCCTAAGGGACCCCAATCAAACATAATAAGTATCATTAGGATTAGATAATATTGGACTGTCTCAAGATCCTCTATAATCCCTAATGTTTCCCTTTGCTAGATTCTAGGGGGTTTTCCTTATTGTTTTGTGTTTTCCATCCTTTTGTAATGGCCCCAAAAGTCACTTTTATCCTTTCCTTTTTTAAAGTTTTTGCCTGAATATAATTCATCTCCTTAGGTAAATGGGTTCCCTTAATGCCTCCATAAATGCTACTATCATTCTAGGTAATATTAATATTATTAGACACAATTTGGCTAAGAGGTAAACTTTGATGATGAGGGCTTCCATCCTTATTAATTCTTAGGGAAGGAGACATGTAGAGCATCCCAAAAGAGAATAATGATGAGCCTCCCATCAAGAGGTCTTTAACTTTTTGAATTGGGGGTTTAAAAGAGGATCCAACACCCTTGGAATAAATCATTTTACCTTTATCTTCTAGGCTAAGGAACTATAGAGGATCTTCTAAAATTGAAACCTTTGATTATGAGAACATTTTTGGGGACCCAGGAGAAATATTTGACTCTTTAGAATTCCTTAAAATCACTTTCTTCCCACAAAGAGTATCTTATCCTTTTTACAATATTAAGACCCGAACATTGAAATTGGATTTTTCCTTAATTATATGGTAATCTGAAGGACTTTTTCCATTCTCAACTAGATTCTCAACCACCTCCTTCTCAAAATTATTTTTAAGGATTGGGAAACAACATTAATCATGGCCTATTGAATCACATCCTTTGTATATAACCTCATCCCTTTCATAAATAATTTTATGGGTCCATTTACTAGATTTAGATTTAAGCTGGATAGTTCTTAAAATTGGTTTGTTTGTCTAGACATTGATGTTGAGCTTAGATTTGACCAATCTTATTTTGGACTTGGTAATTGGGTCAATGGACATAGATTGTCATATAGCACATGTAATACTTAGGAAGACTTCCTCCTCCTATAAATCCAAGGGGAGGCCTGACAAGGTAACCCACATTGGAATTTCCATAAGATCATCACTATCTAGATTCAAACCAGGCTTCCATTTCCTGAGAGAAAGGAAAGATTTCCCCAAATACCATGGTCCTCCTTCAAAATATTTCTCACAAATTTTTAGTGAGGAGAAAGGGACTAGGAATTAATTTTTTTTCTATGGTTACCACTTCAATTTGTTCCAAATACTTCCATTTCCTACCCACCAATTCTATAAAAGTATCAATTCTTTGCCTATATCCATAAAATTATGTTAGTAGAGAGTTTTCTAGTGAGGCTTTAGTGCTTTATTCTAAGATGGAATGAATTGCATTAACTAAATTGAAAAAATCACTACTAGAGGTGTTTATTTATAAAATAAAAAGTGAGATTAAATATCCTAATCTTTAGGGGATTATGACTCACAAAATAGATAATCACACCTAGGAAATACCCCAAGTAACTAACATATGTCAATCAAAGGTTAATAACACCTTGAGACATTTATTACAAAATATATAGGATTAATTATTCTAACATTCCCCCTCCCCTTAATTGATCATAGATTGAAGAGAAGAAGAGAGATAATTTTTGAATGACTCAAACTTATCATGTGCAAGTGACTTCATGAATACATCTACACACTAATCCTAAGTGGGTAAATACTAGAGTTATATGTTGTGTTGTTGAACATGTACATGTATGAAATAAATTTTAACCTTTATGTGATTTATTCTCTCATGAAACACTAGATTATGAATAATATGTATAACACTCTAATTCTCACAATTCAAAATTGTAGGCTAAGTATGTAGAACTCCAAGTCCTAAAAGAATGTGATGTATCCATATCACTTCGTGAATAGATCTTACTGTAGCACAATATTTTGCCTTTGTGGAAGATATAGAAACACAATTCTGGTTCTTACTTCCCCATGAAATCAAACCAAATCCTAAAAAGAACACAAATCTAGAAGTGGATTTCCTATCATCAATAGAAGCTACATGATCTACATCTATGTATCTTATCAATAACATATCATTCTTATTATACTCTAAGCCATACTCAATTGTACCTATGATGTATCTCAATACCCACTTTTTTGCTTTCTAATGTGTCACCTTTGGTTCTTGTATGAACCAAGAAAGATAGATGACAACATATATAATATCTACCCTAGTATATGTTAAGTAAATGAGACTCCTAATCAATTGTTGATAGAGAGTTGAAATTACTACTGTGATAGATCTATATGAGACAACTGAAGTATTGTCTCCATATGTGTTACAATAGGCTTACAGTCCATTATCCTAATTTTTTTGATCAATGTCTTGGTATAATTCATCTATGAAACAAAAATATAATGTTCCTTCTGCCATACCTCCAAACCAAGATAGTAGTGTAGCAACCCAAGATATATCATGTCAAATGATCTCTTGAGATCATTCTTAGTTACATCGATCATCTTCACTATGTTTCTAATGATGACTAGATCATTAGCATAAATAATCACTATAAAAACCTCCCCCCATGTTATTTCTGGTAGAGGTTAGGATCATATAGACTCCTATTGAATCCATTTTGTATGATATGCTCATCAATCTTAATGTACCAGGCTTGGGGAGCCTATTTTAGCCCATAGAGAGACTTGATAAATCTACACACTTTTTATTCTCAATTAGGTGCCACAAATACTTTAGGTTGAGTCATGTAGACTTCCTCTTTCAAATATCCATTGATAAAGGTACTTTTTACATCCATTTGATGGACTTTCCATCCAAACTATGCAACCATAACAAAAACCATTCAGATAGTCTTTATCTTAGTTGTGGGAGTAAAAGTCTCCTCATAGTCAATGCCTTCTTTCTGAGCATACCCTTTTGCAACAAACCTTACCTTATATTTATCAATACTACCATCTACTTTATACTTGTATTAAAGACCCATTTGCATCCAATAGTATTCTTACCTAGTGGAATATTGACAAGCTACCAAGTGTTATTCTTCATCAGTGACTGATATTTTACATCCATGGCATCTTTCCAAGGTCTAGACTATAGGGATTTTGTTACTATAGAGGGATCATATGTTTCTTGTATAATGCTAATAAGGGCCATATTAACCTCTTTATAAACTATGCTTTGAGTCCTTGGTCTTAAAGTGGATGTATCTGGTACTCCATTCAAGTTAGCATCTCATATAGTACTTGTATACCACTTGGGCATACACTAAACTATAGGTGGTGGTATTTGAGGTCCTGTTTGACTATATTCCTATTCACTTTCACCATCCCTATCTAAAAATATTACATGACTTTTTCCTTTATCATTTGCATGTGTATAAGGTGGATTTATTCCACTCTTTTCATCAAACACTACATTTCTATTGATTAGTACCTTCTTTGTTTCTAGATCAAGGAGCCTATATACCTTTGATTGTGGACTGTATCCCACAAAAATACATTCCTTTGTCTTCTTATCTAGCTTATTTCTTTTCTTCTTAGGAACATGCATATATGACCTATAACTAAAAACTTGAAGGTGAGTTACCTTTAGTTTATTCCCTATCCAAGCTTCATGTGGTGTAATTCCATCAAGAGCTTTGGTGGCTGAATTATTCAACAAGAAAATTGTAGTGTGATAATATTTTGCCCAATATGTATTAGGAAATTTTGCATCCTCAACCATGCTACAAAACATTTCCATAATGACTCTGTTATACCATTCTACAACTCCATTCTGTTGAGGTGAATATGAATCTATCAATTACTGATTGATTCCATTTTCATTGAGATAGGCTAAGAATTATTTACTAGTGTATCCCCCCCCCCCCATGATTTGAGAGGAGGGTCTTGATTTTTATACCAATTTCATTTTCAATCATGTCCTTGAATTCTTTGACGACTTGAAAATATTGATCCTTAGTCTTCAATAAATATACCCACATTTTCTTTGAGTAATCATCAATAAAAAGCTAAAAGTATTTGTATCCTCTGAGACTGGGAACAAAATGTCTGCAAAGATTAGTGTGCACCAAGTCCAACTTACCAAGTTATTGATACTCAATTTTTCCAAAGGGAGCTCTTTTTTTTCCTGCGAAGTAACTGGTATATATATCAAAAGATTGATTGAGATGGGAAGGCCACAAACCATATCATGTTTTCTCAATTAAACTAAATAGCCATAACTCAAGTGACCATATCTTACTTATGTGCCATTTATTGCCTAGTTTTGTACCTTTGATCACAATTTCTTGATGATCATTTTAAACAAAATCAAGATGAAACATTTTCCCAATGTTGGAAGCCTTGGAAATCACTTTGAAATGACTAGACTTGTCTTTGATGTGGCAAAAAATTTGACCATTTTAGTGATCAAATTCAACCATGAGGTTGTGAAAAAATAGTTGATTAATAGATAATAGTTTTTTTGTAAGTCCTGGAACATATAAAACATTTGAAATGTTGAAATGTCTATTTCCAAGTTGAATTTTGATGTCACCACTACCTTGAACTATATATGAGGTATCATCTCCAAGTGATAGACTTCCCTATGATTTATTTTGGTCAACGTAGAAAAAGATTACTAATATTTTCTACCTATCATGTGTCTAGTTGCTCTTGAATCAACATACCAAACTTCACTTGGATGATTAGTAGACTCATGTGCTTGAGTAGCTAAACCATATTCTTCATCTGAAGAATCATTGTCTTCAACAACATTGCCATGCTGTTTAGCTTAGAATTTTTTTGTTTCCACCTATTTTGTTATTGTGGTTGCTTATTTTCTATTTGTGGTGACATGTTGAAAGAGGGCTTCTTGCTTGATGAGCCCTATTGAAATATTTTATACTAAAAATGTTTCAAGTCATGTCCATGTTTTCCATAAATTTGACATGCTTTAAGAGAACATAAAGTATTCCCTTGTTGGTTTTGTTATTTATTGTGATTTGGAAATTTCTTTGGACCCTTCATGGGTTTCTTCCCCTTTTGATTTGATGTGAGTGCATGCTTGTCATCTACTTCCTCTGAATTATGCATAGCTTCCTCTTATTGCAATAAATTTACCAACACCTCAAAGGTTAGTTTTTGTCCTATGAAATTCAAAGTGGTCACAAACATCCTATATGTTGGGGGTAGTATTCTAAGGACTATAAAGACCACAGAATCATCTATCACTAGTTCACCTAAAGATTGAAGTGAAGCCTACAAAGTTGTAGCTCTTTTAAGGAATGCTTCTACTTTTTCATCTAATTTGAGCTTAAGAGTGTGCAATTGGCTCTAAAAATGCAAGATTTGATTTTGATTCTGAGTTTCATATACAATTTTAAGTTTATCTTAAACATATTTTGTAGTTGTAGCATTGGGGATATGAGGTTGTACCTAATCCAAAACTCCAAACATGGTTATTAACTTAGGCTTTTTATTAGCCTTGTCAAATTTTTATTGTTGATCAATATCTATTGCATGTTTGAGCCATGTGCCTTCTACAAGTGACCAAATTTCTTCAAACTCAATATGTGTTTGTAATTTTATTTTCATGTTGCATAATTGTCACCTCGAAGTAGTTATGTGTCAGGGAACACAAAACGTGGTCCAGAACTAAACATTTTACAAGTTGCATTTGAAAAATTATAAGTGTGTTATTAAGTATAGAAATGAAATGTGCTTTTAAAAAAAGTAAATAAAATGCAAAAATGCATACACAAAGATAACAAATCACACACAAGTACACAATGGACGTCAAACTCTACCAAAAATCCATCCAAAAAAATAATGAAAAAATAGACGTCAGTTTCAACAGAAAATACATCCAAGGAGCAAATGAAGTTATAACTTTTTTTGTTACATTTATAAATTTTAATGACACTAATAGATAGAGAATAAAAAAATATACACTTTTGAAAAAATTAGAACTCAAATTTGAGTTATGATTTAAAAGTTACAGGCATTTTGATTTCTCGTAAAAATGTGTCAAATTAATTAAAAACACTAAAAATTGATTTTTGAGGCCAAATTAGAAAATAAAATATTTGTGCAACCACTCATTGGAACTAGAATTTCACCATAGACTTAGAAAAATCAATGGAAGTGAAAACAAATTTTGTCGGTTTCCTCAATATGCATGAATGTGAGTTTTACTTCCTCTTTAAGCAAAAATTACAAGTAGTAGTAAAAAAATATTGATTTTCCAATTGTGTAAAGAGAGGAAAGAAATGGAATTTTGTTTTTTTCACCTTTTTTTTGGCTACCAAGAGAGCTGGTATGAGCAAAGAGATGGGATGCCACTTCGTAGATTATTTCCATTGCTCAATCCCAAGGTCTCATTCCATGCATTTATCTCCCTACTAAGGAACTTTCTCAACTCCTCAATG